>JARFXV010001220.1:627500-674255 GCA_031761425.1 Cosmopolites sordidus
CATAAGACCATGAACCTAAATTGGCCCGTATACGCCATAAAAAAAACTACATTACTTTCATATATTTTCTCTGTCTTCTCATCATGTTCCATATATTTTCTATGAGCCATTCAGGTTGCATTTCATGTCATTGATGTCCTTTTCCCTGTGTTTCCTTTTTATGTTGTCCATTGTATAATTAACTAACTAATTTTAATTTCATATTCTCACAGATTCGTCCGTAGTTTCTAGCGCGTTTCTTATCTTGTTATATATGTTATAAGTATTTGTATTTTTTTTATCTTTTGAGCGTACGTATCTTTTGAACGTTCGTTTATCGTACCAAAGCATTTGTATTAATGTTTTGCTTTTTTGACTTTTCGTTTAACAACTACTTTTTCTGCTGTTTCTTGGGTGTATTTTAAATAAATAATGTTCTTATTTAGTTCAAACACAATACAGATACAATAACTTCAGAAACACCAACATTGGATGACTAATGCCACCCTTGATTAAGTTGAGAAAAGGGGCACACAACAAAATGTGTATACGATCAGAGGAACATCGTGGCATTTTAACAAAATGAAAGACTATTGCAGCAAATTATTCCAAGATGGGTATAATCCCAGCATATCTAATTTGGCAACATGTGAACATAACATATTAAAAACGAAAATCAAAAATGCTATACGCAGTCTAAAAAACGATAAAGTCGTAGGTTTGGAACGGATGGAGTCACCGCAGAACTAATTAAAGCAATAAGGGAAGGAGGAGTAGATATATTTCACAACATCTACAAGAAACTCTGGGACACCGGATTGTGGCCAGGATGTTGATCTAGAGAGAAATGCAAAAATTATCCCCTTATAGCTCTCATGCTACATGTTAGTAAAATCTTCGTTCACATTTTCAGTGAACGTTTAAAATCCTTTTTATCATGGCAGATTCTCCTAGAACAGGCTGGATTCGTTCCATGGAGGGGCATACAGGAACACACGTTCTATATTTTTTTAATAATCAAAAAAGCCAGAGAAGTTAACCACGCTGTATACCTCTGTTTCCTTGATAATAGGAACGCGTTTGACAGCATAAAATGGGAGAAATTATGGTAAATTCTGCGGGAAATGGGACTACTGATTGGCTTAATTTGTCATGTATATGAAACGAACAGAGAGAACAGTGGTGAAAATTGAAGTATTGCATTAATAAAGGAACCAAACAAGGATGCATCCTGTTGCCAATTCTATCTAACATTGATGGTAAATATATCATGCTATAAGCTCTTGAGAATGGGATGTATGGTATCAGTATAGTGGCATTAAAATAACTAACTTAAGATTTGCCGATGATACTACACTAACACTAAGATTGGCGGAAGAGCTGATCTTAATTATCAAAAAAATTACGAGGATAAAAATATATATAAAAATAAGGATCATAACAAAGAAAGTATGAAAACTCTCTTTGCAGACTAGAAGTAAACGAGGAGAAAACAAAAATAACGATTATTGACCGTCAAAACAATAACATGCCATAACATCAGTCAAATGGGGCAATTTAAGATAGTTAGCCAAGGTAGTTATACTCATGAGATCAGAAGAAGATGCGAAATGGTAAGAAATACCATGTAGAATTAGCAGATGATCAGAATTAGCAGATGACGGGCAGCAATATCCTAGAAAGACTGGTAGTACAAGGACGATGCAGGGTTCTAGATCATGCGGAAATCCTCCAAAAAGATAAACAAGCCAAATTAAAGACCTAACTGGTAGATCTCTCCAATATGCAACCAAGGAAGCCAAACATAGAGAACGCTAGTGAGAAATAGTCCGAAAAATACGGGAACGGAATAAGCTTCTATAAGTCACGACTTTTCTCTAAAGAAGAATACGAAGAAGAAGAAGTTATACACGTTTGGTTATGTTTACTGTTCGTGTTCTGTTCTGTATATGTTATGTATATTTACTGTTCGTTCATTATGTCCATTTCTATCTGTATATTGTTCTTGTTTAGTCTTTTTTTCTCTTCAGTTTTCATTTATACAATATTTTGATTCTAGAAATATAGGATTTCTAGGTTCTCTACATTCCACGTTTTACTTGTACTAGACCATAATTTATTGCTATATTGAATGATGACAGAGTTCGTATGTTATGCAAGTTCCATGAATGTAATCTTTAGCTTGATATCGTGAAATTAAAAAGTTGCCGAACTTGGCTCACAATAAGCACATTTTTACTCGGGAAATATACGGTGGTGCATCATCCTGTTGAAAATAAAGGTCATCCACATCGATTCCATCAAATTCCGGGAAAAAAAATCTTCCAGCGTTGCCTTATAGTACTCGGTATTGATGATAACGGTGGTTCCTTCCTCATTTATAAAGAAATGAGAACCGATACTTCTTCTATGCTTTTTTTCGTCGCACAAGCACCACACTATCGTGGAGAGTAAACTATCTTTCAAATTTTCTGACAAATCGATCAATAACCCATTCAGAAGAACTACCACGACGAATACCGTAATGGGTCTGAATTGCTCGTTAACCAGCATGAGGGGACCGTGAATTTGCGTAATAAAACTGGACAATTTTCAAACGTTCTTCTAACTTGAACTGAACAATGATTTAATTACAAACCTTTCGGAAAACAACTGACAAGACGTCTCAACAATTGGTAAACAAATATGGCCTCCATGAGCTGTCAAAGTTCTATCATCCCTAATGGTAGACCTTTTATATCCTATTATTGAATTACGTCCCCTTTTAGTTCTCCATAAATGATTATGTTGTATTAGATAATCGAAAAATATGTTATTGAATCTGAGACTATTCGTTAAATATATTTCTATTAGATTTTCACCATTTTCACTTGAAGTATCTTCATTGGACATTTGTTTAACACCACGAATAGGTAACACATGGGCTGAAAAGTCCCGGGCCTAACACATAGATGGCGCTAGTTTTATTGCAGTCACCTTTTTTTCAGTTAATACTAACCTTCAAAAGACAGCTGTTAAAATTTCATGATATTCTATTCATTAGTTTGTGAGTTATTGTGCTAAGAGTGACGCTACTTTTGTTATTTTCAAAACAATTTCGTGTTTTAATTTTACACTGCTTCTTGATGGGAAAAAATACCGTTTACGCGAAGCAATGGCTTGAAAAGTGTTATGGGGACTCCGCTCCATCAGAAACAACAATAAAACGTTGGTTTGCTGACTTCAAACGTGGTCGTAGAGACACCGATGATGCAGAACGCAGTGGACGTCCAAATGAGGCGGTAACACCAGAAAACATAAAAAAATCCATAAAATCGTTTTGAATAATCGAAAAGTGAAGTTGCGTGAGTTGACATCGTAAAGATATCAAAAGAACGTGTTGGCTTTATATTGCATAAGCATTTGACTATGAGAAAGCTCTGTTCAAAGTGGGTGCCGCGTTTGCTCACTGTTGACCAAACACGAGAACGTGTTGATGATTCTGAGCAGTGTTTGGCCATGTTTAAACGCAACAAACCGAATTTTTGCGTCGATATGTGACAATGGATGAAACATGGATCCATCACTTACTCCGGAATCAAAACGATCGTCATCTGAGTAGACAGCAACTGGTGAACCTCGTCCAAAGCACCCGAAAGCACAACAATCGGCTGGAAAGGTTATGGCCTCGGTATTTTGGGATGTGCGTGGTGTCATATTCATCGACTATCTTGAGAAAGGAAATACCATTAACAGTGAATATTATATAGCGTTATTGGAGCGTTTGAAGGCCGAAATTGCAAAGAAACGACCGCATATGGCAAAGAAAAAAATTTTGTTTCATCAAGACAACGGACCGTGTCACCAGTCAATCAAAACAATGACAAAACTACATGAATTGAACTTCGAATTGCTCCCACATCCACCGTATTCGCCAGATTTGGCTCCCAGCGACTACTGGCTGTTCGCAGACCTGAAAAAAATGCTCGCCGGTAAGAAATTTCGCACGAATGAAGAGGTTATCGCTGAAACTGAGGCCAATTTTGAGGCAAAAGATAAATCATTCTACAAAAGTGGTATTGAAATGTTAGAGCGGCGCTGGAATGATTGCGTTGCTCTTGATGGAGATTACGTTGATGAATAAAGCTAATTTTGAACCAAAGAAACTGTGTTTTCTTTGTTAGGCCCGGGACTTTTCAGCCCATGTGTTATATTTCCCATATGTGTATTAAAATTTACTAAAATAATTATTTTGCTACACGATGGTAGATCATTTAGGAGGTCGGGTAAATATATATAATTTTTTTTTTCTTCTTTACTTTTGGAAATATGAGCAGATTAAATTGAAATAATATATGTTGTTTTGTTATCCTTAAAATAAAAAGCAACATGCATTGGCAATTCTAAAAATGGAGGCACTTTCCAAAAACTAGTACAAAAAGTGGTTTAATAAAGCTTTACGACTTATAAAGAAGAGCATTAAAATTTTTGCATAAAATGCATTTTCGCATTTGCTATTTTGCATAAAAATAATCAAAATTATTAAAAACATTTTTTATTTCATTTTATGTTTTTTTTTCCTTCTACTATGGTAGTACTTTTCTCTGCTGTTTTGATTATTATCTTGTTTTTCATTAACAAATTGTTGTTTCATTAACATTTGTGTACTATCTAGATTTTTGTTTATAGTTGCGTTTTACTTTATGATTTAAAGATTAGGTAATTGACGAGGTATGTAAATAACTCATTCATAACTCAATTTACTGTCACTCATTTTCAGAACGCACTAGAAAAATCCGGTTCACAGAAATAATTATTACGAACCACCAAGTAACTCTAGGGAGTTCAAACTTATACTGAAGAATAATTCAATGATGGTCTGCCTCCGTTCAAAAGAAGACACCTACAGTGTTGATAAATCAAATCATCATACTCATTGCCAGTATTCCCATTAATTTATTTATTCACATCGTACAAAAAAATCTTTAGTGTATCAAGAGTTTTCGTCCCTAATTTCTGAAATAATTAGGCTACATGGGAGCCTCTTTTCGCATATGATCCGATATAATAATTAGGTTACCTTTTTTATCTTCGGCGAAACTACAGGGTGTAAAACTACTACACAAACTACTACAATACTAAACAAAGTTAGATATAGTAGAACCACAGGGTGTGAAGGAAAGTACTTCCGTAAATTTAACCAACTATTCCTCAAATTATTTCAAAGAAAAACTCTTTCCTCACAACAAGAATTAAAACCCAAACGGTTCATGAAAAAAAAAATTGCCATTAGTTATTAAATCACCAATCGAAAAGCAGCGATAAGAATTTTAGGCAAATATGTGTAAAAAACATATACTATGGACTGATGAAGCTACTTTTAGCAGTGATGGAGGCGTTAACTTACATAATATGCACTACTGGGCAGTTGCTAATCCACACTGGATGTTAGAAATCAACCACCAAAATAGATGGAGTGTGAACGTATGGTGTGGTGTTTTGGGAGACAAAATTATTGGTCCCTTTATTTTTAATGGACATTTGAATAGTGAAACATATTTAAATTTTTTACAAAATGGACTGCCAGAACTAATGGAAGATGTTTCGTTGGAAACAAGAAGGCAAATGTGGTACTAGCATGATGGATGCCCTGTCCACTTCTCGCAGGTGGTTCGATACTTCTTGGATGCTTCGTTTCCAAATCATTGGATAGGACGGGGTAGTTTATTTCCGTGGACAGCGCGCTCACCGCATTTGACAGTCCTCGATTTTTACTTGTGGGGAAGACTAAAAGACCTTGTTTTTCAAACTCGTCCTACCATACGAGAAAACATGATTGAAAGAATTCAAAATTCAATAACCAGTATTTCAAGAGCCGAAATTAGCAATAAGCTGCCGTTTTTAGTAGTCGTCGAAAAATAAATCTTTGCATTTCTAAGGATGGAAGGCATTTTGAACATTTAGAAAGGCTTTAAAAAAAAGAAAGGCGTTGTTGGCCCGTTGGCCTTTAAACACGCTCCAAAAAAATATGGCACGAAGAATTTGGACCAGTCCTAAGCCTGGGTAAAGTGTGAAAGAAGGTAAACATTAGGTTAATATGTTTTAACTTAATGCAGGTAGTAGTGAAATAATAACTGATTTTTTCAGAAAAATCGAAATATCTCTTGACATGTCAAGACATATCGATTTCGGGTTTTCACTGGATGATTCCTCTTTAAATTACCTTTCTAGCCATGTAATAAAAGCTGTACCATTCCATTTGAAAAAACTGAACAAAACTTCAAAAAGCTATTGTTGAATGTAACGCCACCTCGCGGTTTCATTTATAAACTAAATAATTTATCTACTAGATTATCTGATTGTCCCAGCAATTGCATTTTAAATGAATCCAAATTGAGGAAAATCGGTTTAGGCAAACGGACATTAGACGACTTTTTATCTAAATAGGTAAAACTCCCACCACTTCTTTATTCGCGAAGTTACGACAAAATGTCATAAAACAAAGTTGTAGGAGACAGTTTGCTAATTATAACTGAGATTTTTTCTTACTCGGTTAACACTTGAAAATACACAAAAAAAAAGATTTTTAAAAATGTTTAGCTCGTCACGCCCTCTTGCGGTCGTTATAGAAGCTTAAAAATATTTTTGGTGAATTTCTCATGATCATTTTTAGTACAATTTTTTGTCCCCAAAGCTGTGGGATAAATAGTTTTAAAGATACGGCCGCAATCCATCCTTAATGGGACACCTGGTATATATATATATATATATATATATATATATATATATATATATATATATATATATATATATATATTTATATATATATATATATATATATATATATATATATATATATATATATATATATATATATATATATATATATATATATATATATATATATCATCATCATATATCCCGTTTATAGCGCTATCCGCCTTTGGGTTCCTAATCGCCAGTTATTTCTATCCTCCCAGTCATCCTCCGAGAGATTCCTTGCCAACATAGCTTTTGTTATTCCATGCAACCATGTTATGGGCGGTCTTCCTCTTTTCCTCCTTTCCGTAGGCATCCACTCCAGAATCCTTTTAGGTAGTCTTTCCCTTGGCATTCGCCTCACATGTCCATACCAGCCTAGTTGTTTCCTTTCGATGTCATCAATTATTGTGTGTTCTACCCTCATTAAATTTCTGACGTCCTCATTTCTAACATGTTCAAGTCTAGATTTACCTGCCGATCTTCTCCAGAAATCCATTTCCACTGCAAGTAGGCTGTTTTTTTGCTTGTTTGTCAGCTGCCATACTTCCGAGCCATAAATCAGTGTGGGTTGTAATATAGAGTTATACATTTTCTTTTTTGTCTGTGCTCTAATATTTTTTTGCCATAATATTGAGTTCAATGCTCCGATAACCTTCTTTCCCTTTGTTATTCTGTCTTTTATTGTTTCGTTGTTTCGGCCAGTCTTGTTGAGTCTTGAGCCCAGATATACGTATTCCTCGCAGCACTTGATATATTCGTTGTCCAGAATTAGATCTCCTGGTAGTTGTTCTTGTCCAATGTTCAAATATTGTGTCTTCTCTGTGTTAATTTGCAATCCCCATCTCCTGTATTCTTCGAATAGTTTCCGCGCTATATATTCCAGGTCTTCCTTATCCTGGGCGATCACCACCTGACCATCAGCGTAGTGTAATGTATATAGAGTTGTATCCTCTATTGTTATTCCCATGCCATTACACTTCCGTTTCCATAACCTCAGCGCTTCATCGATGTATATATTAAATAGGGTAGGTGACAAAGAACATCCCTGGCGTAAGCCTTTAGTTACGTTGAAGCCTTTTGAAAGTTTATTACCCATTTTTATTCTAGATGTTGTGTATCTATAGAATTCCTTAATGGCATTTGTAATAGTCACATTAATATTAGATTTCTCTAGGACTTCCCATAGTTTCACAATAGGGACCGTATCGTATGCTTTTGTTAGATCTACTAGAAGTAGGTGTACATCTTGTGACCGCATTGTCTTCTTTTCAATAATTTGTGTTAGGCAGAAAATATTGTCTATTGTTGATCTACCTGCCCTAAAGCCGTTTTGTTCTTCAGATTCGTAGGGATTATATTCTTCACATATGAGATCCTTTAATATTTTTCCATAAAGTCGACTTAATGTACTCGTCACCGTTATACCTCGATAGTTGTTGCAGTTCTTTTTGTTGCCCTTTTTATGTATAGATGTAAACCAGCCTTCTTTCCAGCATTGTGGAACTGGTTCCCCATTTAAACATCGGTTGAAAATTTCTGTCAGGATCTTAAAAAGTTGTTCCGTTCCATTTTTTATTAGTTCTGCAGGGATACCTTCCGGGCCTGCGGCCCGACCATTTTTTAATAAGTATATGGCTTTCTTTGTCCTGTCCAGATCAAGAGCTATGGGTTCTCCAACAATTCGGATTTTCTTGGGAGACTTGTTCATATATTCTGTTCTTTGCTCTGTCAGAAGTGATTTATAGTGCTCCTCCCATTGTTGGGCTGTAATTGGGTTTATATTTATTTCATTTCTCGTTTGTGACCTTAGATTCTTTATAAATCTCCATGATTCACTAGATTTACGCCCACCTATATATCCATCTAATTCTTGGCATTTGTTTTCCCAAATTTGATTATTTGCTTGAACCACAGCCTGTTTGAATATCGATGTAGCTTCTTTGTATTTCTGTCTGTCTTCTTGCCTCTTTGAACTCATCCATTTTTCATGGAGCTTTTGTTTTTTGTTCTTCATTTGTTGTAGTTGATCGTTCCACCAGTACTTCCTAGCTTTGGGATATGTTTGTTTAATTCCTAGGGATTCTTTGGCTGCTTGGTGTATTCCTTCTGTTACATTTTTAAGTAGAGTTTCAGTTGAACTATTCTCGGGAACCTTTATTAATCTTCCATCTAGTCTATTCTTATATACGGTTATATATATATTTATATTTATATATATATATATATATATATATATATATATATATATATATATATATATATATATAAACGTCATAACTAAAGAATATCAAAAGAATAAGTTTACCAGAGAAAAGTAAACGATAAACGTGAGCGTTCTGAACTATCTATTGATGTTAACTCAATATTTTCTATTTGATTCTATCAGATTTTCAGCTCCATCAAACTGAAAATTCTCGTCAGTCGGGAAGCCTTTTTATACAAGGTGCTTGTTTAATTTACAAACTTTTTCTTACAGTCACCTGATATACGTTTTTATCTGCAAACATAACAGTTTTTTATGCTTTTCTCAAATATTGTAGTGGTTTCAATTTGTTTGCTGATAGCATGTGCACGAAATTGCACGCCTAACGAAGTATATAAGATTGAACAATAATTTAACACTTTTATTTTAACACAATTATACTTAGCCACAAGGGTTCCACTCGAGATCAACAGCAGGCCAAAATTCTCTTTTTTTCCTGCGCCTTCTTAATCTTCGAAGGACAATTAAACTCATGCCCGCCAACTCTTCAGTCGAATAGCCCATGACGATGGCAAAAACAGACTGAACAGAAAAGTCTCATTTTTCAAGTGGATAGGTGTTGATGGAAAGTTGATAAGTGTGAAATGACGAGTGATGTGGTGTGGCGTGACGTGGCGTGGCGTGGACAAGTGTGAAAGAGACCAATATGTTGACGATATGTGTTGTGGAGTGGCGTGACGTGGAGTGGATAGTGTGAAAAGGGCCTTATTAAACCGCAGCAAATAACTTATGCAGTCAAAATTGTACTCATACTCGAATTATTGGAGATTTTAACTCAATACTAGATAAAAAACAAGAAGAATATGAAAAATACGTTAGCCCATATAGTTTTTATGAAAAAAACCATAGAAGAAACAAACCTCTTGAATTCCTTCTTCGTTGCAAATTTTTCGCAATGAACTCGTTCTTCAACAAAAAGATACAATGCAAATAGACTTAGACAGGATAATAACACTGGTTTGGTTTGGTCTGGTCTGGTAATGGTTTATATTAGATAATAACACAAAAACCGACATTAATTACATCCTATCGAAGGACAAACAAATAATTATGTCACAACACTGAATTCATTCAAGTGTAACAGGGATAATATGATCCTAAGAGCTAAAATAGGGTTACAAACAAAATTTCAAAGAGAATATTACACAGATAATGACAACAAAATAAGCAATACTCTACTAAAAATACGGTCTAGACAACACCAGAAAGAACTAAAGGAGAAGTAAATAAAAAGAACTAAACGGACAAACCAGAAAGAACTAAAAAATGCCAAACAAGTAAGCCATTGAAGAACAGAAACATCCCCAACGGTTGCGAATACAAATTTTTGATCAATACGTATTACTCTTCTGATCTACGGAGCCCAAACCTGGACCCTAACTATCCTCCAATCAATGGAGGAATTGACGGTAACATAGCGCGCCATGGGACATCAGATGTTCGTAATATCTATAAGTGATCGAAAGCATAATAATCATATAAGGGTTAATCACAAGGTTACGAGGGCAACCTCCCATTCCCTGGACCGATAACATCAAGAGAACAGCCGTCTTAGTATGGTTTAGGCAAGTACAAAACAGGGACAACTGGAAACTTCTGAGGGATACCTATATCCAGAAATGGAACAATAATGGCTATTCGATTATCGCTGTGATATGTCAAATTATCATATGCTCCATAATAGTGACAACTATTATAAAATAATTATTTATATTGGGTTGTCAAATATCTACGAAGATATTGACTTTATTAATAGATTTAAAATTAACTCCATAACTTACAAATTTTTCCTGTAGATCCTTTGAATTATTTTAATTTTTATCTATATTAAGTATTAATTTATTTTTAAATTTAAATAATTTTTGTTTCTGTTGGTTTATGCAACAGTTGTAGTTATACTTCTCAACTATTTTAAAGAACTTTGATTTTATACTTTCAACATGAATTTTATACGTTTTATACAGGGTTGCGCAAAAAACACATGGTTTAAAATAGCTAGAATTTAGGAATGGAGCAGGTTGGCCAATACCGCCTATCGCCTACGAGTTGTTAAGAGGGTTTAGTTTTAATAAACTTGACACTGAGGAACTTGGAGCATTATGTTTCGCCGCCAAACAGTTTTTAGAAATAACAATTCTGTGTAAAACAGGGCCTAAACTGGAAAAAGAATCTCACCTGAGTTAAACGTCTCAATTCAGAACTAATTTGATTTAATTTAAAAAAAAAACACTAATTCTAAGACAAGATAATAAAGTTAGAGTTAGGGGTTATGAGAAAGGTCTGAAATCCAAATTTAAACATTTTAATATTTGATTATATCCTTCCCACACTATCTAACTAACAAACAGTAGTACCAACATGTACTCCTTCAAACCTGGCAAAAGCCAGCTATAAGTTACTAAGCCAAAGAAAAAAAAATTGCCATGGCAAATCACGCCTACACAGAACGTAAAGCAGAATTAACGCAAAAAACTCTCAGAGATTAACTCCAGATTTACTCCCCAAACTGAAAAGGCAACTCTGAAAAGGTAAAGTTAAATACGAAATGCAAAGGTAATGATCTTCTTCCAAAGTAAATGTAATAAGGTAAAGTTAAAAAAAAAAGGAAATTATATTTCTGCTCAAAAGTAAAATAAAACTAATGCTGAACCGTTAGCGTAACCCAGACTAGTTTCTACCGAACAAGTACGGAAAAAGTAGCAAAACGAAAGAGAATATTACTTTTACAAAAAGGGATGGCTGAGTGAAAAGTATGCACAAGGAAAAACAGGCTGAAAGAAAAAGAAATCGAATACGTCACTGAATTGAACTATGACCATCCCCCGAAACATCGCAAAATCCACCAAGGGGTAACAAATATTTCACGTGTCATTTCCCTATACTTTATGTACGAGTTTGGAACTAAGCTTTGACGCAAACTATCCGAAGCACTCGACTAGTTTTTGTTAGGACCTCAGTCACCCAGATTAAAACTTACATCCCGTTTCCAAATGTTATAGGACTTTGAATTCCTTTTGTATGCTGAGTGAAGCTTCGGAAGTATTTCTACAAATAGTTTACGAACCTCAGTCAAGTTTACAGCATAAGTACCTAAGGTACCAGAACGACTACAACAGATTATCCAGGGAAAAGGAATATATATAGCTATAACACTCGTCAGACAACGGAACATATATAAGAAGATAAGGAGTAGGGAAACCGGTTACTTCATGGATAACGGTATTGATGGGCCGTTTCTGAAATATGCAAGTTCCAATCTTAAAAAGCAGTCTTGCAACCCTGTTTCTGTCACATAATTTCTTCATACTTTTGCTCCTGAAAATTGGAGCGTTATCACAAATTTGGATTTTTGAAACTCACACTCCAAAAGGAATATATGATTCTTTACTTGGTCCATAACAGCTGGGAGTGTAGCATTTCCCAACGGAAAGATAAACGTATACTTAGAAAACCAATCGGCGGCTACCAATAACCATTTGTTACCCTTTCGGGAACGAGAAAAGGGATCAATAAAATCCAGTGAAATAATTTGACCATATCGACCAGCCACTTATTCCTTACCCATGATACCAATCTTAAGTAAATTCAAGTGTGAAATTCGAATTCAATACTTTCTTAGAAGTTTCAGAATATCTGATCAAATTTGAGGCCAATAATACATTTCCTGTACATGCAACAAAGTCTTTCGAAAATCAAAATGACCACTAGTGTGAGGAATATGTCAAGATTCGATAATTTTTACTCTCTGAGATTTAGGGGATAAACTTTGCAAGTCTCGAATATTAAAGGCATAGTCCTGCGTACAAGGAATAAATTTCTGAAAGTAGTTGTTCTCAATCTGTCACTAAGGAAATTTGTCAGGACTTTTTAGAATCTTTTCACGTAGTGAAATATATTAAGAGTCAAGGGCACTTGCTTTTATCAAGATGAATGGAACATGAGAAAATGCGCTCGGGAAAACAGCTTGAAGATTATTATCAGTATCAGAAAGCGGTTAAAGCATCAGGAACCAAGTGCATCGAATCTGTTCTATGTTACAGATGGAAACAATGTTGTCTCAACCTAAGTAACCAACGACTACGTTTACCTGACGGGGTGTTTAAGTTAAAAAGTCATTGGAGATTAAAATTATCGGCGATGGACATAAAACGAGAACCTTCAATCCAAGGTCTGAATTTTTCAATACAGAATATAACTGTTAAACATTCATGCTCAGATAAGGAACAACTCGCATATGCGATCACTCGTTCTTCCGTGTCTATAAACTGGGTCAACATACCTCCAATGTCAACATCAGATGCATCGGAGTGAACGAAAAAATGTTGACTAAAATCAGGTTTAGCCAGGATTGGTGCACTTGATGCCGTTCCGTTCTACTGCTTGTATTATTTTCTTACCCTTAAGGACTAACAAGAAAAAAAAAGTCTTTTATGAACCTAAGGTATCACCAACACATACCAATGAAACACTTCACCTCGATAAAAGTATTCAGATAGTAGCTAGATAATTGTTGTCGACAATGAACCCTAAATACTTCAATGATATTCGAAAAACTGACACTTTTCCAAAAATGGACAATAAGTAATTTCTCTTTAAGTAGTTTCTTAGCGGTTGATGTTCCCAGGTAGGAGAGCATAATAATATATCACCAATATACGAAAAAATGTGAGTTTCGGATTTAGGCCCAAATATTGTATGAACCAATCTCTGTTGTGTTTGTTTAGCATTACACATACCACATCATTTTGGCAATACCACTTTTTTTGTTATCGTCGTTTCTCCAACGATAACAGAAAAGCGGTGTTTTCCTTAGAAGTATCTTCAAGCGGTATTTGAGAGCATTCAAAAACCTACCGCCAAACAAAATTTATATTTACCAATTGACTTTCTTGTTTCGTCGTGACGACCTATCCCAATCAGAGTCATCGAAAGCGAATAAATGAGAGGACTTTCTTGAAGAGTACATCGTCTAGCCTCCTACCCAATGCCGATAATTCAATATTCAGGCAACAGGTTTTTTTGGATGTACTTGACTTTAGCTGGAGTAATGGATAACCAAGAAAATAAATTCTCCATCTAAGCCACATAAATAATAACAGATTCTACACGTTCCTGTTTTCTTTGCCTGATTTGTTCCCAGACATCCTCGTCTGCATGAGGAGATAAAAAACTTTTTTCGATCGCGAAACCACATACTGTGAAACCACACTAAAACAACGCCAATAAAGAATTCTACAGGTGAATTAAAAAGTTTCGTTTCAGAAAAATTATGAGACTGAGACAAGTCTGAAGCTCGCTTTAAGAATTTAAAAACATTTTTCGAATCACCGTTGAATATGGCTTTCGAAGTCGAGACCGATTGTTTGCTGTAGAACGGCTAACAACAGGACTCACATTAATTATCGGAGGTAAAATATGATTTACGTTCAGTGGCGGTTGGTGGTTTTTTAAAATGGGTTGGCCTAGGAGGAAACAGTGCTGCCGAAGAATTTTTTTTTGCTTTTCCCTTCCTCCTTTTTACTTTTCGTGCTATTAAAACCCTATATATAAAAGTAAAATATGGTGTTTTGCTCTAAAAAATTGTTTGTTGTTATGGAGGATTTAAACGCTGGAGAGGCTCCTTCCCAACGTCCTCCCTCACGAGCCGCCATCCTTTACGTTGGACAATCTAGTCTTTTAAACATCAGCTTGTCGTTTAAATCTGACTCTATTTGAATTTTTGTCATGAACTGGTATAACCAACATTTGCATTTTATCAGATAGATAAGCCTAAGTACAATATGATATCTCAATGCAATAAACAGTAACAAAAAAAACGAAATTATGCAAATGATCTCTGTTTCAAATCCGGAATTTCTATGAAAATCCTAAACTATTTGAAAACAATTTATTTTAATTCTGTTGAAGGAGGTTCTTGTCTTATTACCTAAAAAAATTCTATCCAAATCGTAAAATAAATGCTTCCTTTCCTGAAAATGTATGATATGTATGGTGTTTAAATATATTTAAATTAACGTTAATATTTTAATTTTTAATAAGTACGTATCGATGGAATAGCCATAATAGAATTTTTATTTATCTCGACGGATTTTTTTTTTTTCGTTAAAAGGTTGTAAATGCGTATCAGTCTGAAGGCCAAATAAGCAGATTTATATCTCAATATGTACATAGAATGATTTAAATTTTAATTACAAAGGTGAAAAGATACCAATAAACATCCAATAATGAAATGTTTGTATTAGAAGTTGTAACGCATTAACCCATCACTAAAAAGGTTTTAATCGAGCCCCATGTTGGACGCCAAAAATGTATGCAACCTCTTTTTTTTTTTGTTGTTACTGCTAAGGCGGCTGTTCGCTGGAACCAGGCCCTAAACTGGGAAAGGGATCTTACCTGAGTTAAATGACTCAAGTTAGGACTAAATTGATTTAATTATAAAAAAGACAAATTTTAATCGGCGAACTTCTCGCTGTCTCTCCGAAGCAAGACACGCGCAAGCCACCACCACCAGTAGGGGTCCGTTTTTTTTTTAAATGCTACATTATTCCGTAATTCAATAATCAGTGTATACCTATCAAACCAGATTTATTAGAGACTGTTTTGGTATTAAAATAAATTATGTATATTAAAAAAAATTAACGATGTTACTTATTTGTATTAATTTGTGTAAGGAAAGATTTTCTATTTTTAAACACACTTTTAATCGGTATATGTGTCAAACAAATTGATTATGTTGAACACGCATAGAAACCTTTACATTTACATCTTCATCAAGAATAATATTACCCCAAGCTATAATATAAAAGAGTAACTTATTACTGGACGCATCTGTATCAAAGTTATTGAAATCTCTATAGAGTACTACGTCCACAATAGACCATTAACCAGTGTGTTATTTAATGCATGTCTAGAGTTGTGCAATTACTAACATATCAATTTATGCAGTGTTGATTTATCTTATTACATTTTTAGAAAATTTGTAATTTCAATAATTCCTATTGATATGGCAACAATTTGTTTTACATTAATATCTTTTGTAAACTGATACTTTTTGACTTTCCCTTGACTGTAAACTAATCTTTTGCCAAAAACCTAAGCGTTCTAGAGAAAGAAAATTGCAAAGTTAACAAATCACCGATCGAAAAGCTAAGATAAGAACTAACATTTTAAGCAAATATGTGAAGATGCAAATTTGGCAAACATTAATTCGTTATTATTTAACAAAAAAATGACAAATAAACTAACGATTATCGTTAAAACAGTTAAACTAAGAATTATGCCCAGATAACCCCTGAAGTAATGTCGCAATATCGACACGACAAAAACTGTTGTTTCAAAATTGCAACAAAAATTGTTTCAGTGTTTCACTGTGTGCATTTAAGTTCGATTTATAACCAAAAAATATATTCTATACGTGAATATCAAGGTATGCTTCTTATTTAGGGGAAACCTCTCTAAAATTCCAAAGGACCTATTATTTTTTGGACTGTGCTCTACACATGTTATAATTTAATGTTATTTTTTGCACGGAAACTTTACCATTGTCTAGTACATCAATTAAAACATTCAATGAATTTTCGTCATTAGTTTCTATCCTTTGTCTTACTAATTTTGGACAACTTTTAATGCTGTATGTATTATTGAATATTTTCACCGTTTTTGATACTGTTGACTTAGTGATATGTTTATTCGGATTTACTTCATTAAATACTTCGACTAACTTTTTGAAAAAAATGTGAAATTCACAAATTGACGTTAACAGTTGTCAAGTGTAATTAAATACTTCATCTGCCATCTATTGTTACCATCCTACTAAATGAAAAATATATTTACCCTAAAACATACCGAAACACCTTTTAACCATTTTTTAATCTATTTTGAAAAAAGACATATAATCTTTATCTAGTGGAATTCAGAAAAAAAAATCATCTTTCCAACAATGTCAAATTCAAGTACTGTTGTCATGTAGATATATCATCATCATTATCATTATCATCAACCCCTATCAATCCACTGCAGGATGAAGGCCTCTTCAGCACGCTTCCAACTCTCGCGGTCCTGAGCTTTCCTCTGCCATTTGGACCCAATATACTAAATAATGGCATCAGTCCATAGTTTTTTGGATCTTTGGACGTGGACATTTGCGATCAAGTGGTATCCAGTCCAGGACTGTCCTGGTCCATCTTTCGTACCATCGCCTCGCTACATGGCCTGTCCACTTCCATTTAAATTACTTTATTCTTCCAATGATGTAACTGACTTTCTCACTTTGTTCTCTGATCCATGTGCAGGTCTTTCTATTCCGTCTAGTAATGTCAAGCATACATCTTTCCAGTGTCCTCTGTGCTACTCGAAGTTTTTGAGCTGACTGTGATGTAAGAGTTCAGGTCTTACTTCCGTGAAGGATCAAAGACTTTTCTTTTCAGGCAAAGTGGTGGTTTGCTATTAAACACTATGTTGAGCCTGCCAAATGCCTGCCGGCCACATTTAACGTGTCGTTTCACCTCCAGGACGGTATCCCTTTCCATTGAAACCATTTGCCCAAGATTTGAACATGACATGTCTCTTCTTCTGGTTTATTTTCAAGCCAAATGGTTCCCCAGCCCTTTGCAGCACTTGTAGGCGTCATTGCAGCTGAACGTCAACTAATGGAAATTTCTGGGTCTTCAACAACACTTTCACGTACCAAATCAATATGATCTTGCGAACGATCATTACGACTATATACCAGTACTACTATAATACGATCAACCAGTTTTTGAAATTTTTGAACAATTCGATTGATAGTGCTTTCAAATGGACGATTGTGCAAACCATAAATATAACATAATTTTCTAAAAACATTTTTCACTGAACGCCTATTTTCAAAAAATAATTCAACAATTTTAACGCGTTGTATTGGGTGCGACTTCATTTTTATACTCGAATATTCAGATATATACTATTAAACCATCAGCATATATAATTTTTGAAATATATAGCTATTACAATTTGTATAGTCCATTTACTATCAAATGCATAGAAATATGCCGGGAGTTGTTAGAAATTCAAATACAGTATTCGAGAGTTAATCAATAAATATCCGTGTTTGAAATAAAGACGTATTTTTTTTCACAAATTCTATACTATACACTCTATACACTTTTCCAAGCGGTTCTCCAACTTTTTTAAGCCGCCTAAAAAATACAATACGAACTTTCCAAAATACGATTCTGTCTCGGCGATAACCTCTTCATTTAAGCTGATTTTTTCAAGTTAGGGAACATAAAAAAGTCGCTGGGTACCAGGTCGGTCGAGTATGGTGGGTGCGGAAGCAATTCGTAGCGCAGTTCGTACAATTTGGCCGTGACAATTAAAGATGAATGTGCCGGTGCGCTATCGTGATGGAAGAGCACTGTTTTCTTAGCCAAATGGGGCGGTGTCTCCTTTAATTTCTTATCAAATCTGTCCAACAACTCACTGTAATAGTGCCCTGAGGCATGAGGATTATTCCTTGGGAATCCCAAAAATCGTGGCCATAACCTTTCCGGCTGATGGAACCGTTTTTGCCTTCTTCGGAGCAGATTCGTCCGGAAAAAAACCACTGTTTTGGCTGTCTCTTGGTCTCTGGTACGTAATAATGTATTCAAATTTCATCAACGGTGACGACTCGACGTAAAACGTCCCGCAGATTTAGCTTAAAGCGGTCCAAACACTGCTTTGACATTGTTAGTCGAACCCGCTTGTTGTCCCCGTGAGCAATCGCGGCACCCATCGGGCCGACACTTTTCCCACACCTATCTGATCATATCAAATCTTGATTGCCGTTCCGTACGAGACATCTACGGCCTCAGCTACTTCGCGCACGTCTGACGGGCATACAGGCCGTTCTTCATCGAAAACAGTTGCACGACGTCGCAAACGACTTAAAAATAACAAGGCTTCTGGCGTAGATGGAATCACTGCTGAACTTTTAAAATCTGCTGGCCAAGCTACAATCAAGGAACTATCCTAGATTCTACAAGAAGTTTGGCGAACCGAACGGATTCCGCACAATTGGAAAGATGCTCTAATCCATCCACTACATAAGAAAGGAGATAGAATGGATGTAAACAACTACAAAGGAATATCTCTTCTCCCAGTTTGTTACAAAACTTTATCCCAATGTCTACTAGACCGAGCACAGGGGCAGTTCGAATCTAAAATTGGTGAATATCAAGCAGGTTTTCGACCGAGCAGATCCTGCCCGGAACTGATCCTGAATCTAAAGTTGAACCTAAGACATGAAAAACTTTACAATAAAAATCTCGTCTGTACATTTGTGGATTTAAAAAAAACATATGATCCTATTGACCGCGAATCTTTATTTCAAATCTTGAAAGAACAAGGACTAGATCTGAAAACGCTGGCAATTATTAAAGCAACACTAACACAAGGTCAAAAGTTAAATTCATGGGTGATATCTCAGAGCCTTTTGAAATTAAAACTGGAGTGAGACAAGGGGATGGACTCTCACCACTCTTATTTCTCTTATTTAGGGAAACTGGGGAGAACCAACGTCAAAATAGATTGTCTGGCGTTTGCTGATGACCTAGCAATTTTAGCTCAAGATATATTAACGGCACAAAAACAGATTGCAATCCTAAAAAAAACAGCAGAAAACGTAGGATTTCAAATTTCCTTAGAAAAGACGATATAAATGACCGGCAATAGACTAAGAACACGATTCCTAAAAACAAAATATGGTAACATCGGACGAGTATATCAATTTAAATATTTGTTATATATTTATTTAAATATTTGCCAGTTATTAAGCCAGAATATCTATATGACTCAGAAACGCTCATTTTGAATAGAAAGAAAGACATCGAAGAGATTGAAAAGAAAGAAAGAAAAATCTTAGGCCCCAAACAAATAAACACACAATATACCAACTTCGAGAAAACCAAGAAATCAAACAATACACAGATATACATAACGATATGAGAAGAAGACTTAAGTTTTTCGGACACATAAAACGGATGAATCCAAGTAGGCCAGCTAGACAAATAGTTGTATTTTATGAAAATAGCAGCAGAGCTCAAATAGAAACAATTAAATGGATTGCTGTAATTAAAGAAGACCTAAGATCAGTAAATATTACACAAAGTGAAATTCAGGATAGAAACTCTTTCAGACACAAGATTAATTGGGAGGTTGACCAGAGAGAAAAATGTAGGAAGACCGGAACAGTGAAAGAATGAAATCACTATGGGCACAAAAGAAGGTTTACAATAACAAACGCCTCTAACTGTACTTTGCGTGGTCCACCAGGGCCCATACGCTAATAATATATATATATATATATATATATATATATATATATATATATATATATATATATATATATATATATATATATATATATATATAATGGAGGATTTACTTTCATAATAAATTTAAAAAAAAATAAATATCGAATACAAAATAAAACAATATCACCCAACATTGAAGAAATAGACTCTGAATTTTACAAAAAAGTTTGAAAAAAATTTTTCGTTCAAATTTTTTAGAACACTATGCTTCCATTGTAATTAAAATAAGACAATACCCGTCTCCATAAAGCAATTTTTCGAAATAACAGGGCAGATGTATAAAACGTTCATTTTTATCTACGACGGGTTATATTAGATATCTTAACATAAAATATGAAATTTTTATGACAATACCTTGTTGTATAGTATACATGAATGAAATATGTTAAGAATAAAATATATTATTATTTTAAAGTACTCCATCGCACTCGAAATTATAGTTGCGTTTTTTCAGAATGGTTTCATTATGATATCTATCAATTAACAAAAAACAGAAATTCAAACTAGTTCCCATCGGTTCAAACATTTTTTATCATATTATAATTTTCACAGCTCTTGTTATTTCCCAATATAGTCTCAAAAGCCTTTAATATACTTTGCGCAACGCTTCTCTGATTGTTTTGAGTAATTTATTTCTAAATCATATTGGCGCAAAACACGTACTGTCAACGAATTTTTTGAAATGTGTGAACAAGAAAATTTTAAAGTGCAAAATCTATTGAATCCGGTGGAAGTTCCAATAATTTGTCCTTCAAATTCATTCAATTGAACCAAAGTGAAAACGCCTTTCATGCAGATGCACTATTCTTGGTGAAATATAATTACAAGGTATATAAATATAATAACGGGATTAATTTCTTATATTTTTTTATTCAATTAAAATTACAATTCTACATTGCCTCCTTCAAAGTAGTTGTCTTGGGATGCCATACAGCGCTCGAGACGGTTTGTGCACTCTTCATAGCAGTGCTGGAACTCAGTTACTGGGATCATCTTCAACTGATTGGTTACGGTACTTTTCAATGTTATCCAATGCAAGAATGATGCCCTTTGAGGTGAATTTTCCATTTTATAAATCAGAAAAGTCAGCAGAACTCAAGTCTGGGAAATTCAGGTCACTAGGAATAAGAGGGTGACGGAGCCAGTGATGTTTTAACTTGCCAACTCTTTTAATTTTCTTAACTTTAACTCATCACCAGTAATGACACGTTCCAGAAAATGAGATTGACTTTCAATCCACCCCAAAAAGTCAATAAATATCTCCTTCATGTTGTTCTTTTGATCCTGTGAATGGTTTTTTGGAACCATTTGCACAAGAATGCACAAGATTCCGAGGTCTGAGACTCGGCCTTCTGAGAATGGCTTAAAACACGTGACAACCTGGGCCATTGACAACACTGTTTCCATAAGCCTGCATATATGCTGCAAAAGTTTTCTTCACACAGTGTCCAAGCCTAAAACAAACCTCGATAGCTCTCCATTGGTCGAAATTGTAGTCACTCATTTTCAGAAAGCACTAAAAATTCGGTTCACGAGAAGAATTGCTACGGTCTACCAACTGATTCTATAGAGTGCAAACTAGTACCGAAGATGCGTAAAATATTGGCCTGCTTCCCATCCAAATGGAAAGCTGACAGTATTGTCAGATCGAATACTACACCACCAGTCTCACTATTTTATTTACACACGTCGATTCTTATCCAAACCGGATCCTTTTCGATTACCAACTTGTCCGAAAGGTGCGAATTTGTATAGCACACTACAAGGCAGGTAGTCCAGACATTTGGTGGTACAGTTCTTTACCACTTTTATCCCAAGAAAACAAGTAATTTTTTTTGTCAGGCATGTAACTTTTTGCCACCATCAGGTAGTATGACTTGAAATTGATAATTTATCATTTTATTATGAAGTAACTCAATTTGCCTTGAATGGTATTTAATCGTTTTCAAATAATATTAAGAGTGAAAAAATTAGAGTAAGCTTAAAAATTGAATTCAGCTATAAATTCATAACTAGAGAGAATTACTGGTAACTCGATAAATATTTTTTGTTTCATGAATAATTTTTGTATTATGTATGAATTAATCTCCGACTGATTTGACTGATTTCTTTTTTGTGTTCGTAATTATCAGGACAATGTTTGTATGAAAATAAAAATTTGGAAAAAAGTCGGAAAAGTCGGAAATTTGGATGGTATTTTATAGTTTTCATAACTAGCAATCAAACCCAACCAAGTGTGACATTTTGTGAAGGGATTTCATTATATTTTCATGGTTTAACGAAAAAGAATATTGTGTTATCGGTGGTGTGTTGAAAAGATTATTTTAGTTTCTTTGAAAAAATGCCACGAATAAGGCGTCGAAATATCGGTCGGCGTACGCGCAACGCAAGAGAAATACATGATTATCAAGTCAAAGACACTGATGAAGAGCGTAGGCAGCGTTTGGAGGCAAATCGAATAAGAATTTCTCAAGAGCAATCAATTATGTCTCCGGAACAACGGATACAGTCGAGTTCGACTCGCTCAGTTGGAGATAGCGAACAAAATTATTTGAAACGTCGACAAAACAGACGGCCAAACGTAACAATTGGATATGAACATTTGGTATTCAGTACGATCCAACAATCAATTTCACCGTGGATGTATCAATCGACTTCGGAACCGTGAGCACTATTGACAAACAGTGCAATTTCTACGAATTGTCAATGGTAAGTTGTGCGCAACATATAGAGAAGTGTGTCAGCTTTTACATTTACTCGAGGATGATATTCATTGGGATCATACACTTACTGATGCTGTTATTTTATCTACTGCACATCAAATTAGATCACCTTTGCCATCATCATTTCAACGTATTCGAACCAACTTCATATATGGAGCAAATACAAAGAACATATGGCTGAAGACATTTTGCATCGAGTGCGTACAACAACAGCAAATCCTAAACTTGAGTTTAACGCGGAGATCCACAACGAGACGTTGATTTATATAGAGAATTTGTGTCTGATGACGTCCGGCAAGATGTTGCACAAATCAGCCAGCACCGAATCGCTCCATGCACGATGCATTCAATCGAGAATTTGAACGAGAACGGCAATACGATCGAGATGCTTTGAGTTAATCAGTACGAACAAAGGTTACACTTTTGAATCAGCAGCAGAAAACCGCGTATGATTCATTGGTGATAGCAATCAACGACGGCTACGGAGGAATATTTTTCCACGATACACCTGGCGGAACTGGCAAAGCGTTCCTAATTTCATTGATTTTAGCTTCGATTAGAGCACAAAGTCAAATAGCGCTGGCCGTAGCATCGTCAGGGATTGCTGCCATATTGTTAGGGGGGCGAATTGCCCATTGCCCGAACTGCCACAAAAATTTGTAAACGATAGCTAAACTGACGTGCAACATTGCCAAAAAAAATCAGCAATAGCAAAAGTACTACAGAATTGCAAAATAATCATTTGAGATGGGTGTACGATGGCGCACAAACGCGCATTGGAGGCACTCGATTGAACGTTAAATGATTTGCGCAATAATCAGAACCTCTTTGCAGGCACGGTGATTCTGCTGGTTGGCGATTTTTGGCAAACGCTGCCAATCATTCCAACAGCAACAGCAACAGCTGATGGAATAAACGCTTGCTTGGAGGCATCGAATTTGTGGAGATAAGTGAAAACTCTCAAGTTATAATAACGAATATATGAGTCGGGTTACAAAATGAAGAATCGGCAGAAGTGTTTTCCACACAATTATTAGAGATTGAAAATGGAAAAATTACGGTTGACGCTTCCTCTGGGCTCATTTCGTTTCCATCTATTTTTTGTCAATTCATAACGTCGAAAGAAGAATTGATAGCAAAAGTGTTCCCTAATATTGGTGCAAATCACAAAAACCATGTTTGGTTGAGCGAACGAGCTATTTTGGCAGACAAAAATAAGGACGTAGACGATTTGAACATAAAAATTTATTGTCAAATCGTTGGCTAACTATATTCATTTAAGTCGATCGATTCAATTACCGATTCAGATCGAGTCGTCAATTATCCAATTGAATTTCTGAATACATTGGATTTGCCAGGAATGCCGGCGCACAATTTACAGCTCAAGGTGGCTCGATACCATATAGTTAATAGGACAAAACAGGAATGATCTCCCCTCGTTACATAAATGGATTATTCCAACCTTAGGTTATAACTGAGTGGTTCCTGTGTATGTATTAGGTTGATGCAAAAGTTTATTACGTTTTTAGCGCTAGATGGCACTGCATCGCAAAACCAAAATATTATCTACTTCAAACATGTAAAACTTTAATATTGTTTAACAAAAGGTATTTTAGCAAATAGATTACAAATCATAGGAAATTAGGAGTATTTTCGATACATTACAAAGCTCTACAAAAAAAATCCATGTTTTTGGGTTCATTTCGAGATTTTCCTATTCATCATGCACCAAAATAGAGGTAAAATATCCCCATTCCTTTTAAAGTTTTCTTTTGTAGTGTTAATACTAATAAAACGATATTTGAGTTTTCATAGGAATAGTAAATAATCTTTGTATATTTAAACATATAACATAGATTAGACTCAAGTCGCAAACAATAATATAGTGCTTTGTACAAGTCATGATGCATGATGCATGGTGCTAATGCATGAGCATGATGCTAATGCATTTTGTTATATTTGTGGCAAATTTATTAGTACGAAATATAAAGTATGAATTCTACAAAAGCGCGAAGCTTTGGAAAGTCTATGAAGCATACTTTGACCGCTCTATCCGGAATAAAGATAAGTCATGAGCCATAAGCCATGTTCTTCTAGTAGGGTAGAGCAGGGCTAGTTGAGCAACTTTTTGCTTGATCTCCAATAACTTTAAGAATATTCATCGGACTTAATTGATTCTTACTCTGTTAGGTTCGTAATTTACTCTTCTCCCAAACGTCTAGCAATGTAAAAACGATCCGACAACAAGTTTAAAAGTTATTGTCGGAAATGCGAGAGCGCTCCAAGTTGCTTAACATGCTCCACTAATGGGGCTATTTGAGCATGGGCATGGGGCTAGTTGAGCAATGGCTAAAATGGACTTGATGATTGTATAGAATGATCTGAATACAAAATAATTGTAATCAACAAGCAAATATTTATTTATTATGATTATTACATAGTCATAGTGTTATTATATCTCTGGAAAAATAAAATTAAAATCAAACAAAATTAAATATTTCCAATCTTTGAATTATTATTACACTTTTTATATTTAAAATTATATATTTAAGAATAATTATAACGCAATTAAACGCAATTAAATTAACGCAATTAAATATTTCTAATCTTTGAATTATTATTACACTGTTTATGTTTAAAATTATATATTTAAGAATAATTATAACGCAAATAAATATTAAATAAAAGTAGTAACTAATTATGAGATCAAGAATATTGCTAGATACCAAATAATCCCAAATTATTAATCTTCTTTGTCTATATCACAATTAATACAAACATATCATTTTAAAGTCATCCTGTTAATATTAAATTGTTTGGTTGTAGCATTTACACTCATTTTTTCCTCCTCTACAGTTTTTGCTGCATCACTAAATTGTTGGCTAGTTGCTAAAACTTTTGAGGTCTTTCTTTGTGTTCTTAAATAATAAATGTGTTCTTAAATCATTAATACAATTATCAATATAAGTAACTTTAATTAGTAAACCTTGTTTATTATCTCATACAGAAATTAATTGATGGTTATTAATGTATTAAAGAAAACTTTGATTTTCTACAATGAACATCTAGTGGGGCTTGTTGAGCAAGCATTGACTCAAGCTCAAGCTTGCCTCAGAAGAAGCCTCTTGCCTCTCAAGAAGCCTCAGCTCAAGCTCAACTAGCCCCAGTTGAGACAACAAAGTTAAAATTAGGTTATAAATAATCATAAGAATGAAAAATAAATAACCATCTATAATCGAAAGAAGAATAATTAAGTAATCTTTAAATACTTACGTGGTCCTTATTAAGTGTTTTTATAAGAGTATAGTAGAAAAAGTATGATAACCTGTAATATTATTTACTCCGAAAAAAAAACAAAGCGTTCCATTATTTTATCGGAGCACCGGACGACTGATAGTCGCGCTATGTATTTCTCCCCCATGACCACTTATTTTCGCTATTTACACTTGGCCCTATATTCGCTATTACAACTTGGCCCTATCATCAACTAGCTCCGCACTACTCTAATTACAACAGATGTTTAGATAATATTATAAACATGTTAATTTACAATTCTATTTATTTCAGGTTGGTATCGAAGCAAAGAAAGGAGTTTGAAATTCGCAGTACTGAAAATTTGGCGACAACCGAGAGACCATGTTAATGGCTGCTAATTTGGCGTAGTAAGTCCAGGGGAATGACAAAGTGGCAAGAATGCGAAACCAATCGAATACCCTGACCTTGGTTCCTCTTCTGCTCCAATTTTACACAGCCCACAATTCCACTCATTCTGTACATGTCAAAGAAAACTATAAAAAGCTTAAAAATATCAAGTGTAAGTGGCAGTTCGTAGGATTTTAAAATGGTGGGATTCCTAATGGGACTTAATGGGAATGGATAGTGGAGCGGATATTCAGCACTATATTCGACGAATTTCATGTGGAAAAATAAAACGTTAAATGTGAACCCATTACTGAACCTGAAAATATGCTAATGCCGCTTTTGTACACTAAGTTAGGGCTAATGAAACAATTTGTGAAAGCACTAGATAAGAAAACTGAAGCTTTCAAATCATTTTATTCCAAAATTGTCGAAAACGAAATTTAAAGCAGGAATTTTTGTTGATCCACAAATTAAAAAATGACAATGAAGAATTTCCAAAATTGCTTACTGATGTTCAAAAAAAAAGTTGACATAGTTTCAAAGCAGTAGTATCTGAATTTTTAGGAAATAACAAAGTCAAAAATTACCAAGAATTAGTTGAAAATATGTTAAAGAATTTTATGGTAGTGGGTTGCAGGATATCTCTGAACGTGCATGTGCTACATGCTTATTTCAATAATTTTAAAAACAACATGGGAGCATACTCAGAAGATCATGGAGAACATTTTCATCAAGTCGATATGATGGGAGTCTATATTTGGAGTTTAGTAAAAGAAATGAACATAAAAGAAAGAGTAACAGGGTTCAGTTTTAAGCTTTTTTCCATTATTTTGTAAGCCAATATTCAACTATGATAAAGTTAATAAAAATAATGTATAAATATATTTATTTTGGGTTTTCAACAGATAAAAATTAAAATCATAGATTTTTTAAATCGAACGAATTTTTTAATCAAAGAAATTTTTTAATATATTTTTTTCGGATGACTGTCGCTAAACCTGTCGTAAATGCATATCCAAATTTCAAACACAAAATCTTTGTTGATTTGTGTTTTTTATTTATAAAAAGCAAGAATGTTTTGCAGATGAAAAATATGTTATGTGCTGCGTATGGTGAAATTCGTCGACGATACCACATATGCGATTCAGAAAGTTTCGTGAAAAGACTTAATCATATCGTTCTGGATAACCGGCCGAGGCTAATAGCCACGAAATATTGAATCACTACGAAATTGCACTAATTAAATGTGATAGGCATAGAACAACTCCATATCTCGGAAAAATTCTTCCGATGTATGGGTCCCACATGAGTTAATGGAGAAAAAGTTAATACACGGAATTGCTACTTGCTATTCTCTATTGCACAACAAAATCGATCAATTCATATTTAGAGCGGGATGGTTACACACGATGAAGAACGGATTGTGTGTAATAATGTTAAGCGCTTATCCATAGTAAAAGCCAGTTTAACTCATCGTAAAAGCCAGTTTACTCCCGAATAAGGTTATGCTTCGGATTTGGTGGAACTAAAAGAGAATTGTTTATTATGAGCTACTAACTGAAAAGCAGACCGGTATATCGAAGAAATACTGTTCACAACTAACGGTATTAACGCGAGCAATCAACAGAAAACGGCTTAAATTAGCTAACAGAAAGTGCATTGTCGATATTCGATAATACTATGTTAAACCACATGTATCTTTGGCCACCCCGCACAAAGTTTTTCAATATGGCTGGAATGTTTTTGTCCTTCCATCATACTCTCCCGACCTTACGCTCACCGACTACCATTGTTTTAGATTGAGTCAAAATAGAGTAGACAATAAACTTTACTTCCTTGGAAGACTTGAAAAATCTCCTGTTTCAGTTCTTTAACCAGAAACATCAGCGCTTCTATAAGCGCAGGGTTTTGCAGCTACCGCAGAGATAGAGATAGATCATCCAGCAGAATAACAATACTATATTGATTAGATGTATTTTTATATTATAAAGTTTTCCTTCAAATTTTTTTTCAAAAAAAATGACGTAAGATTTCAAGTATATGCACTGATGATAAATACATTCAATATTGCATAAAAAGTTGCATAGTGGGCTCGTGGAGAATATTTGAAATATTCAAAAAGAAGGCAAATTCATTCATAATTTAACTTGTTTTTGATCTTCTTCTTCGTATTCTTATTTACAACACAGTCGTAACCTATGGACACTCTTTCCGTTCGCGTACTATTCGGACTACTTGTCGCCAACGTTCTCTATTTACGGCTTCCTTGGTTATATATTGGAGAGATGTAGGGTAAAGCGGGACTAGTTAATCATAGGGGCAAGTTGTGCAATCGAAATATCTCGAAAACTAAGGAACCTACAACAAAAATGTAAATGGCGCAAAGAAGGGGTAGTAGTATGGTAGAGGATTACGTAGCGCGACTGTCAATTGCTGTGCGGTGATCCGATAAAATAAGAGAACCCTTTGTTTTGTTTCGGCGTAACAAAATATTACAGGTCATCATATTTTTTCTAGTATACTCGTATAAAAACACGTAATAAAGATCACGTAAGTATTTAAAGATTATTTAATTATTCTTCTTTCGATTATAGATGGTTATTTATTTTTAACACTTAATATAAAAAGTGCAGTAATAATCCAAAGATAGGAAAGATTTAATTTAGTTTGATTTTAATTTTATTTTTCGAGAGATATAATATCAATATGAGCATGTAATAATTATAATAAATAAATATTTGCTTGTTGATTATAATTATCTTGTATTCAAATCATTCTATACAGTCATCAAGTCAACTTGGAGCCCTTGAGCAACTTGGAGCCCTCTCGCATTTCTAACAATAACTTTAAAACTTGTACTCTGATCGTTTTTACACCGCTAGACGTTTTGGAAAAGAGTAAATTGCAAATCTAACACAGTAAGAATCAATTAAATCCCATGCATATTATTAAAGTTATGCGAGATCGAGCGAAAAGTTGCTCAATTAGCTCCGCTCTACCCTACCAGTTAGGTCTTTAATTTGGTATGTTCACCTTTTTGGAAGGCTGCTGCTTGATCTAGACCCCTCCATCCATCTCTGTACTACTAGTCTTTCCAGGTTATTGCTATCCCTGCGTTCAATGTGGCCAAAGAATCTTAATATTCGTGTATGAATAATTTGAGATAGCCTTATGAGTTCATCCATTTCTTGAATAAGAGATGCGTTTGTTCATCTAGCAATCCAGGGAATGCGATCGACTCGTCTCCAATACCAAAAGTCAACATAATCAATGTGCTTGAGGTCTTGTTTTTTAATAGTCGATGTTTCAGCGGAATAAAATAATACTGAAAAAACTTGGTTTTACTATCAATTCTTCTATTGGAACCCCTGGTGTGAAGAGATTTACCAAATACACCAAAACATTTTTTTGAACTGCTCGACGCACGTTTCGCTAACCATGTTAGCATCATCAGGAGATGATTTGATCTAGGTATTAAATCATCTAGATTAAATCATCTGCTGATGGTGCTAACATAGTTAGCAAAACGTGCATCGAGCAGTTCAAAAAAGTGTTTTGGTGTTTAGTGGTAAATCTCTTCAAGTTTTTTGGTTTTACTACTTTAAACAAAGTTTTCACTATCTTCTTATTTGTGATATGTCCTAAATCTCAAAATATTCTGCAAATTCCACATTGTATTTCTTGCCATTTCACATCTTCGTCTGATTTCATGAGTTTTACAGGGTTCGTTCGATATTAAAGACTCAAGGTAGACGAATTGGTTCACTACCTTAAATTGCCCTATTTTACTGATGTAGATCATGTTACTTTTTAATGGGCAATAATCATTATTTTTGTTTTCTCCTCATTTAGTTCTAGTCCGCAAAGTTGGCTTTCATAAATTATTTTTTTGACAAATAAGCTCAGTTTTTCGGCCGATCTTGCAAGAAGTGTAGTGTTATCGGCATACTGACCCCACCTGTCCAATTATCGAGAGTTCTACGCAAGATATATACACCATAAATGTTAAATAGAATTGGCGACAGGATGCACCTTTGTCTACATCCCTGTCTGGTTTTCATTATGTTCAATATTACCAGGCTAAATCAAATTAAAAACACACTCATTGAAGAATTGAAACTAAATTACTAAAAAGTACTTTCAGAAATGTTCAAATGAACTGCAGAAGCAAAAAGACCTAAAAAGATCTCAAATAATCACTTCATGATGTGCAAACTGGAAAACACCAGGATTTCCACCCTTCTAAAAATACATGAATAGAGCTTGAAATTCTCATCACGGATGCCGCATTCCGATTGAAAATGGGAACTAACAAAACCCCAAAAGTCAGTCAACAGTCAGCACGCGAGACCGGAATAGCAGAAACCCAAAGTCCTTGTACGTCACTGCAATTACATTATTAAGATTACAACATAAATTTTAAGTAAATATATGTATTGTCTGTTATTGTGGATTACTTCACGCCACATTTTATCTATTGCATTCATGGGACCAGCTTTAAATTTCATAGTGTAAGGAAGCGTCGTTGCCGCTCCGTATACTCGAGTTTCAACGTAGCGATAAAAGTTTAAACTAAAGTTCGGGTGCTCACAACAAAAATAGTGCAATGTGTTCTAGGCAATAATCTCACATCCGAGTAAAATTTTACGCAGTTATTGGAATCAGAACTGAGAGCCAATCCATAATACGTTCTTACTATTCCAACTGCACCACAACAGGCATACTATGACCCAAATCAACAGGTACAAAACCAATAAGAAATTCAGGGGCAAAACAATGAGCCCTTATCTTATAAACCGCAGCCGTAATTTCCACGTCAAACTCCAAATAACTTTCCAAACCTACTAGGCAACTGTTCTCTTGTTAGTCCCTTGAATAATCTTCTTAAGGTCAAGAAGAAAAAACAGGCGATACAATGGAACGGTATAGCTAAGGCCGCGTTATTATTCATCAAGCAGAAACTCATAAGTGCACCAATCCTGGTTCAGCCTGATTTTAGACAAAAATGTTTCGTTCAGGTCAATGCGTCTGATGTCGGCATTGGAGGTACGTTGATCAAGTTTATAGCCGGAAAAGAACGAATAATCGCATCTGCAAGTAGTTTCATATCTAGAGCAGAGAAATATTATTCAGTGACTGAGCGTGAAAGTTTAGCAGTTATATTCTGTATTCAAAAGTTCAGGCCGATCTCACAGGATTCAGGAAGGATCTCGCTTTACTGTCATCACTGATCATTTCTGTCTACAATGGATTTTTAACTTAAACACTCCGTCAGGTAAACTTAGCCGTTGGTAACTGAGGTTGAGGCAACATACTTTTGATGTGCATCATAGAAAACGTTCGATGCACTTGGTTCCTGATGCTCCACACCAGTTCCCTTGACCCCTGTTACATAGCACTTCGAGAAAAGGTTCTAAACAGCCCAGCCAAACTTCCTCAGTGGCGATTTGAGAATAACAAATTTTTGAAATTAATTTCGTGCCGGCAGGTCTGGACCTTTAACATTCGAGAGTCGAAAACTTTAGTCCCCAAACCGAAAATATAGAGTTGTGTCAATATTCCTCCAACCAGTGGCACTATTGGATTTCTAAATACCTTGTTCCATGTACAGGAGATGTACTATTGATGGAAAACGAGATCGGATATTTTGAGATTCATAAGAAAGTGTCGGGTGGGCGGTGCACAGAAACACTGTAATAAATTGATAAGTCGAGAAGAAGCTCAATCCAAAAAAAAATCCACTCTCCGACTACCGGTTGAAAAAAACATCTTGAAACAAAAAACAGATTCAATAAACTAATGTTAAAGTTGACACAAGGTACAGAAAACGGAGAAAAAGAAAATGAACGTACTATGATACCTAAACCGCGACCAATAATAGCAGGACCAGTAACTATTAAAATCTAATTACCAAAATCAGATATCTTCCTAGAAGTAATAAATATATTAAATGGTAAAAAACTGAATATCACATCTATTAACCTAAAAATTAAGAGCTTCAGATTTATTCTGATAGGAATGCACCCTTCCATAGCCCCAGAAGATTCTAAAGAAACAATATCATAAGGTGAGTATCAGAGTCTTTAAAGTTGATCTACCTTTGTGACACATTGGTCTTAAACCTAAAAATAATAATAAAGAGATGTATAAAATAATCAACTTAGAACATAATGTAATAAAATTTAAACCCCCACATGCCAAAAGAGTTATCTCTCAGTGTGCCAGGTATCAGAGATATTAGCATACCTACAACTACTGCTGTGGAAGCGTAAAGTCCGTGAAATTAAACTAAAATTCTGACCGTCCAGCTAATTATCCTGGAGGTATTGTTCACAAGCAATCCCAAAACATCTCTTTTCCGAACTCGGAGAAAAGAAACTAGCTTAATTTTCGATAAACCCCTCTCAAAATATTAAACCTGACATGTCTTTTTATAGTTGTCAAACCAAAGAATCATAATCAAAAAACCAATAGTATGGACAAAGTAGAAAAAATGATGAGAAAATGAGCACAATGCTCAATGTCCTAACTAGAATTGTTGAAAATTAGCATAATGGCAGTACAAGACATAATGGCAGTATAACATGAATGAAATAAAAACTTTTATGAAACATAATAATGTCGGAATAATGATAACATCAGATACTCACCTTACAGATAAACATTATATAAACATACCAAGATATAAAGTACACTTCACGAATTATCCTGATAATACAGCTTATAGGGAAGCTACCATAATTATCAGAAACGACATTAAACATCATAAAAGAAAAACATATTCTAAGGAATTTCAATAACTTCAATAACTATATATGCAGTATATTGTCTACCTAAACATAGTAATAAGAAAATTCATTTTGACCACCTTTCAACACATTGCGTAATAAAGTAATAATAGGTGGTGATTACAAGGCTAAACACAAAATTTGAGGCTCCAGATAGAAGCTAGAGGAAAATATATCATTGACTACACACTTAAAATGGATATAAATATTGATACGGCCGTGGAAGCTCTAACCAAAGCCATTAAATAGGCAGCTTGGTTTTTAACTCCAGACATCAAATCTTAACTATTAAACATAAAATAAACAAAAGAAAGACAATTGAGAAAAGAGTTGCAAAGATCAAAATCGTCTGAAAGTAAAAATAAGAATGATGAAGAATGTGCTATGAATGAATGCATGGATTAAAACAAAAATTTTTATAAAAACCATTATGATGTAAATCAACATCAAGAAGGTACCGGGATTTGATCCAATAACAGGCAAATTATTAAAACAACCATCTAGAAAATATTTCAAATTATTTACATATATTTTTAACGCAATATTCATCAATGACTTTTCTAGCAGTTGGAAAGTTGCTCATGTAGTTAGGATTCCCAAAACTGAAAAAAAAAACTGAAGATGTTCAATAGTCCAATAAGTCTAAATTCAATGGTATCGAAATTATTTGCAAAAATGTATGCGATAGGGTTGAAACAACTTTATAAAGAAAATAAAATTTTATTCGAACATTAGTTTGGATTCCAAAATAATCATTGGACCGTAGAACAGGTCCACAGATTGGTTAATGAGATAAATAGAGACTTATCAGGCAAAATATATGTTTGTTAAAGTGTAGCACACTGGGCTCCATTATAAACTGAAAAAGTACTATCTTCCCATACACTCACTTCCAATTACTCAGATCTTACATCATCAATAGATAATTTTTTATCAAACAAATCAACGAATTTTCTGATACCTATACCACTAAATCTGTGGCGTTTTAGGGTCTTTATTATATCTACAACTATATATATATACTGCGGATATTCCCACTTTCATAGTAATCTTTGTTGCTAGCTGCACGAACGACACAGCATTCTTGGCCACACGTGTAGATCCAACTCTTGCATCGAAAAACTTAGAATACAATTCAATTTTCTTCTGTATATATATATATATATATATATATATATATATATATATATATATATATATATATATATATATAATTCAAGCGTGGCTAAATAAATTATATATTAGGATTTACGAATCCCTATCCTAGAGTCCACACAAGTCACATTTACACTGGTGGTGGTCCACTAGTTAAAATAGATCAGTGTCAACTTCTCCAAACCAAGTACCTTAGTATACGCTTTGGCAAACGGTTTACGTAAAAGAATTATATATTTTACAAACGTAATTAGTGTTAACGTAACTAGGTTGAAAGTTGAATCTAAAAATTTAATCTAAAGTTTAAAATTTCAAATATAACTTAAAAATACGATTCTTCTGTATAAAACCATACTGAAGGCAATATAGAGTTACGGAATATAACTTTCGAGTACTGCCAGCAGTAGGAATATATACCCCATCGTTTTCAAAATAAGGTTATGTGTTTCATTGTTAATGCACTTTATTATGTGTATCCAGCCAGATATCCCAATTGCCTCTATCAAGAAAGTGATTTATGTGGCCTGTGATAAATATCATGATAGAATGTTAGCAAACCCTAATGTGCTGGCAAATGAAGTGTTTGAGCATAGTGGTAAAACAAGAAGGCTCAAGAAATGTGTACCATCCGACTTGTTAAATAGATTTACTTAGAAACTTAAATTTCATAATTAATATTAATTTAGATATAAGAGACTTAACAACTGTAGTTATATCAGATAGGTAGATGATTGGAACTATTCTATATCTGTCTAGATGAATTATACCAATAGCGAATTGCCGTGTATATTCAGATTATTGAATAAAGAAGAGTTAATAAAAAACCTATGGCGCTATCGTTCAACATTTAAGGTATAAAATAGAGACACATTTTAATGCTTCAATGAATTTTAAATCGACCGGAATCAATAATAATTGGATGGTGTCAAATCCGATAAATATGGAGGATATATTAACAAATTCCAACCAACATTTCTTTCTGACTTTCTGACTGATAAAAAAAACTATATAATGAATTTTCGAAGCGCGTGTTTTTTAGCAAAACACGTGTCGAGTAATTTCAATGCAACTTGGTATAAATGGAAAAATCATTACAAAGCTTTTATTTAACAAAATAAGTTTAAAAATAAAAATTATATTGGAATCCCTTCCCATTAACCAAATCTGAGTATACTTCTTAGATTGTGCATACTTCTTAGATCAATTTCAAGAACCATCAATGTACTTTTGAATTCAACATTCTAACGGTAACACTTCGTGAAAGAACACTTTAAACATTATTTAAATACAATTCATCCTTCGGGGTTTTTTGCAGTGGCCTATTATTGTATCTCTATGATATTTAACATATACCATGTGATCGAAATTGACCGGAACTGGTAAAAAAAAACATATTTGTATAATATATACAAATATATTATAACATATTGTAACATATTTTAATTTTTAGACAAATTGTTATTATCGCTTTCAGAATCGATTCTATTTGATTTGATACATGCATGTCAATGCTTGATCCAATTATCCATGCACTTAAAATACACTTCGGCCAGAATGGCCTTCAGTTCATTCAGTCGCTCAGTCTTAATGCCCTCAATCTAATCAAAACGCGTTCCACGAAGCAGATATTTGATTTTGGAGACGAGTCGCAAAAAATCACTCACAATTAGCCATATGAGGCATATGAGTCAGCGCGCCAGGGATGATTGTTCGAAAGTTTCGATGTCCTACTCATAGACCCACGTCTCGTCGCTAGTTGTGATGCGTTTGATGAATGTCGAGTAAGTGGATACGTTGGAAAGCATATCTCTGGCAACTTCGGCGCTCTTTTTCTATGAAATTCAGCTCTTTTGGGACTAGCATGGCTAAACGTTTGATGTCCAGAATACCAACCAAAATGTGTTGAAATGATCCATTAGAGATGCCAAGATCTTCTGCTATCTCTCTAATGTCAAAATGACGATTTTTAAAATGTCTATCGTCGTTATCGTCGTTACCAAATGTTATCGTCGTTACCAAAGGTTGACTGCTTTGCAAAGGTTGACTGCTGTCTGGCATGGGACAAGTTTTCAAAGATCTCATGGCCTTCACTAAATGCTTAATGCCACTCAAATACTCCGATTCATGAGATGGGCTATCTGTAACATTAGGCTATCTGCAACATTTTCAATGCATCCGTTGCAAAAATTCCATTGGAAACACAAAATTTCACACACACTTTTTGTTACATTTTTTTATCCATAGTAAAAATCGCCACAGTAAATTTTCGTAGCACAAACATCTGCCATACACACACTAATTGACATATCGAGCTCAAACTTCACATGTATGTCACATACGGTTTTACCAACCTAAAGAAAAATATTGCGCGCGGTTTAAATGATTCAGTCCCAATTAATTTTGATCACATGGTATATTTAATATATAACATATAATATTTAACATACTAAGATGTATTATCGCAGATAATGCATTTTTTTTTTTGAATAATTCACTTAAAAAATGAGCATTTCTCTTCACGTTTTCATAACGAATCGCAAGTTGGTACTGAAGAATGCAAACAAAAAATATTTTCCAACAACTACAAAAAATGTTGAATGTTGAAAAATGACATATCTAGCATGTCTCGTTCCAATCATTCTAGATGTTTATCATCTCACCAATCTCCCTAACCCTCACTCGGAGATAGAACACCTCAGTAATAGGAGATAACCTCAACGGAGAGTTCAAAGGGTGGACCATCACCTGTGCTGTTTCGACTACATCACAACTCAGTAAAACATCTAAATACCATGAAATGTGAAGGATCCTCAAGGTATTTTTTAAACTTCTCTTCGGTTTGCGCGATAGTTTTTCCACGCAAAAACGAATGTTTAATCAACATAGAAAATGCGCTTTTTCCACTATAGGAAAACTGTCGAACTTTTCTGCTTTCAAAACGAAACTAAATGTCAAATCGGTTTGCAATATATGGAGCGTTAGTAGGAAAGGAAAATACTTTTCAGAAATGCAATCACCTTAGAAATCGCCCCGCCATCTATCGGAAAAGTATTTGACCTTTCACTCTATCCTCATATGTCATTTCCTTTCATTTGTTCAACTGTTCCTAACTTTTAAGATGCACAATCGTTCCGAACAAAATACGATCAAGTCGTGACAAACCTATAACAAAAATTGAACACAACAAATAGGTTTTTGTTTTTTAATAATTGATGATGAATCGATGTGTCATCAACAGTCACGTATTGCTACAGAACTCATTCAGATGGCGATTATACATACATGTAACCACCGATGTGAAGTAGTCGCTAGATTCCGTTTTTAGCATGCAGAAAGCAAACGTGGCATCGATCACGCTGATTATTTTCCAATGCAAAAAACTGTGCATTTTCTGTATTTATTATATTTAGTTTCGTACCCAACTAATCCAGATGTAAAGAATCTCATCAATCTCCCTAACCTTCACTCTGTGATAGACCAATCCGATATCATGGATTTTGTTGACTATTGCTTCAGTAGTATCCTCAACGGAGAGCTTCAAGAGCGAAACATCACTCCTGATGTTTCGACTACATCGAAACTCAGCAATACATTTATATACCATGAAAGTTGAAGGAGTACAATCCTCATAGTATTTTTAAAACTGTTTTCGGATTGCACGATAGTTTTCCTACGCAAAAACCATTTATGCAGGAAAGTGCATATGTAGGAAAGTTATGAAGTTACTTCTCAAAAATCTAATCACCTTTGAAATAGCACCTCCATAATAAATAGCTGTTCCTGGACTTTTAGATGCATAATCGTCACGAACGTATTTTGTTCAAATATGTTTTGACTAAATCGTGACGAATCTATAATGAAAATTGAGCACAACAATGTCACTTGTTATTAACCCACTACAATAATTTGAAAAATAGGTTGTTGTTTTGAACAATTCGCATTTTAAGAACTTTTAGAAATTTTTACAGAACAAATTTTTAGATATTGAAGAATATTGTGCCTTCAGATCAAAGTCACGCTAAATTAACTACTTTTATATTTTTTATATTAGAGCTACACGTAAATATCAGTTACGAAATTTTATTACATTTAAACACAAATTTTATATCGAAAAAATCTCTATAGTTTCTAATAAACAGCAAATATGTAGATAAAAATGTTATTGCAAGTTGTTGATTTATGTGCTCTATAAAACAAATCTAAGGTCAGAGGACAACACTTGTTTTTATATATATATATATATATATATATATATATATATATATATATATATATATATATATATATATATATATATTAAAATGGAACATTGTTTAAAGCAATATGGGACAAAAAGTTATGTTTATGGTAAGGATTACTTCAAAGTTATTAAAGTGATGCATGGTGATTCCAAAGTTGACTAACAGTGTATAAAAGTCGATAAAATAAACCTTTTTTTCCTAATACTAATTTTCAAAAAACTGAAACATAAAAAATCTATTGTCTGAATGATTGTGGCGTGTTCATATATTTTTTTCTTTGGGTTTTTCGCCTCGACCTAAAACTCAAATTAATATCAAAAATATCTGTTCTAATGTAAATAAAGAATTACTGGGATATAAAGAAATCGGAGACAAATTTCTTAGTGATTTGTTTTTTGTAATAAATTTGCCTAGCAAACAAAATTTTTAAAAATAAAAAATTGTTTAAAATAAATACAAACTTTTGAACGTTAACGTTTCGTGAAGTCTTCTCATCCCATTTTCAAAACGAATCTAAAAAATAAATTATATTAACTTGTATATGTACTGAAAAGATAAAAAGTAAATATATTTGGTGTATATATCTATGATACTTGCATTGATAATAATAGTTTTTAATAACAGTGACATACTACTAAAAAAATATATATAGGTGAGGTTTACTGTGTGGCTATTGTGTATTACAATACTTAAACGTTTTTAATTGTATTCCTTAGAATCGGAAACCATATTAAATTTAAATCTACCAAAGGCATAATAATACAATATTTTTATTTCAATTAATTGTAGCGGTTTCTTTTAATTTTCTATATTTTGTTACCGATTCATATAATACCGTTTTGGAATTATTCGAATTGATTTTATGTCCCGATTCCCATGCGTGTTGACAAATTCTAGATTTATTAAAATCGCCTTTTCTAAGAAGCTTTTCGTGTTCTTTTATTCCAACATCTAACGGTCTAGATGTCTCACCTATATAAAATTTGCCACATTAGCAGGGAATTTTATAAATGACATTTTTGATATTTTGTTGTTTTTTTTTGGTTTGGTTTTTGTTAATATAGATCTAAGAGTATTTTTTGTTTTAAATGTCGTTCTTATGTTGTATTTATTTCCTACTCTTTTAATTGTGTCAGAAATACCGCGGATGTAAGGAATTGTGAGGTTAATTGTTTGAGAGTTATTATTATTATTGTTATTAGTAAGTTGTCTGTTTTTTCTGGTATCAAAAGTTTTAAAAGACTTATCTATGAAATTTTTTGGGTAATTGTTTTATACAATAATTAATTTAAATAAAAATAACTGTATTCCTATGTGTTCGGTAGATTTATATTCAATACGGTTCCCGATTCTAAAAAAAACCTTTTAGTATTTCAATACACAATAATCACACAATAAACCTCACCTATATATATATATATATATATATATATATATATATATATATATATATATATATATATATATATATATATATATATATATATATATTTATTTGTATACTTTGTATTAAAAACTATTATTGTCAATGTAAGTATCACTGACACATACACAAAATAAGAAAAGACCTCCCGAAACGTTAAGGTTAAAAATTTTTTTATATATTTAAAGACAAATATTTTTTAAAATTTTTTTCTTTAGGCAAATTTATTGCAGAAAAAGAATCACTGAGAAATTTGTCTCCGTTTTGTTTTTTTGTTTTTTACCCAGTGATTCTTTATTTATGTAAGAACAGATATTTTTAATATTTTTTGAGTTTTAGATTACCCAAGTTTAGAAAACCCAAAAAAAAAATAATTCCCGTCCTGCGCTTTAAAGATGGCGCGCCTTCAACATAAAGAAAAGGTGGTCGCCAATCCGTTCCACACAAAGTTGGATGCGACGTACCCAAGAGTCGGTGCAGTCGCGTAATAGTGATAAAGGTATTCCCTTATGTGACCAATAAGTTATTCCCTTGATGCTTTTCCTAGGCGGTCACCCAACTGGCCCTGCACGACCTACCCACTAATTAGGAAATGGATGGGCTGGCGCTCCATAGTGTATGATCCACATGTTCTGCCTGACATTCAAAGGTACATTTTCTAGAAGACGGTGAAGATAATTTTCGCCCGTTAATGGATCCAGTAAGTTAAACGGCCAACAAAAAAACCGTTGACAATCGATGTTGAAAATGTGTTTACCTAGAAGCATGAGGATTATCAACTGACCAACTGACCAAAAATAAATATTGTGGAAATTGTGAATTCCATTTTGAGTATATTTACCTGAAATAAAATTCACCAGTCTCATCCGTAACCAAAATGTTTCTGGTAACGTTTTAATTGGTCTTTTGTTGGCCACTCGCAGAATTAAACTTTGTTAGGATAGTTTTGTGCACATGAAATGAGAAATACTGATTTTCCCACAATGCAGTAAAAACATTTTTTTGGCTCAGTTCAACTTGCCCTGCTATTTCTCGAGTAATTATTGTTGTGTCTTTCTCGACAAGATTCAAAATGTGTGCCTCCCGTTGCACGTTTTCAGATACTCGCGGTATCTGGCTTTTTACGCAGCATTGGCATTTTGAAGGCACTCTCCATAAATTAACATGTCCAATAATTAATTATTGCCATACACGTAGGCCAATTCATCTTTCCAAAAATCACAGTAAAAATCGACGTTAAAACTGACATTAAAATACAAGATAAGTAAATAAACGGAATGCATGATCCACAAAAAAACGATAAACATTAGTCTTCTGTACGTTTTGAATTTGCCAGAAATCGATTAAATTTGTTTAAATTATTGTAAGTGCCTGGCTTGAATTTTCTAAATTTATTAAACGATGTTGTGACCTAATTTTAGACATGTTTAAAAAATGGAATTTAAAAAATGCTTCTTTTGAGTAGTTTCAACACGCTTTTAAGAAACATTCCAACAAGGGAATTAACCTGCATATGTAAAATAATTCCAAATATTTTACATATTTGATTATGGGCATAATTCTTAACATTATTAAGCAATAGTATCATGAAAAAAAAGCTCTCATATTTAGCCTTATTATTACTCTGGCAATATTGCTAGAGTAGTTGATTTACTCTGTATTTTGATGAAAAATTGCACAGTGAACTATTGGAGGATATTAAAAATGTTCCAAAAGTAAGGGATTTTTTTTCCTTACTCGTAACGTAAAATTGGCCCAATCCTTCAGTCGCCACCAAATGCCAACGAGCGTCTTCCGAGACCGATTTCTGACCTTAAACCGTCATCAGTCCAGCTCGAGTTGAACGTTCGAAAGCACTCACGTCATCCGGTAGTTCGTAACTATACAACTGTTTAAAACAGTTTGTGACCCATCCTAGGCCTCATTCAGGTACCGGGTATGCATGAAAACTTGCACAGTGTGATCGTGGAGAATATTTAAAATATTCAAAAAACAATACAACTTTTTTCCTGAGCTCCACGTAAAATTTACCCAATCGAGCCCTGATGTACGCTGGAAAAAATGTTCTTTGTTTTTCAAATATCTATATTAGTAGGATAATTGAAAAGTAGCCGGAATTTCTCATTTACTTAGGCTAATTGAATAGTTCGCAGAGCGACACCTATAGAGCAGTAAAAGAACTATATAATCTACTACATTTTGAAGTTTCATCCTTCATATGAACATATGTGAAGTTTCGATCTGTCAAAACATTCGTAACAAAACAGCAGCTAAAAACGTATCACTGTTATTATTTAAAATGGAAAATATAGAAAAACCGTGTGATGATTAAATTATTTGTAAAAAAAATTAAAGGCAATGGAAATTCATAGTGAAATAGTAATGTGTTAGGGAAGTTTGCTCCATCAAAGCAATGGTTTGTAAGTAGGCAGGTGAGTTTCAACGTGGTCGTACAAGCCTGGATAAGGATCATCGTTCCGGACGTCGAATAAGTGCAACTATTTAACAAATAATTCATTGTATACATGATATGGTTATGGAAGGCAGACAATTAACATTAAGGAAAATTGCTAAGATCATGGACATCTCAACTGAATGGGTATTTCATATTTTGAAAAAGAAATTGGCCTTGAGAAAACTATGTGCAAGATGGATGCCACATTGGTTCTGATCAAAAAAGACTTCGAGATCAATTGGATGTAAAAATAAGTGAGAAAAGACTTGGTTTAGCGAAGAATATTTTTTTTCTTCAAGACGATGCACTGACTCGGAGGTATTCTTACAATGACCAACTTGAAGGAGCTACACTACGAGGAGTTACTAACCGTTGGAGTATCCACCATATTCACCAAATCTCGTGCCCTCTGACTTTTATCTGTTCCCAAACTTCAAAAAATTCCTACGTGACAAGTGTTTTTCGTCAAATGAAGAAGTTATAGCAGCCGAAGGTGAGTATTTTGAAGGACTTCCAGAAAATCACTTCAGAGATGGAATATATGAATTGGAGAACCGCTAGAAAAAAATGTATTAACCTTAAGGGAGAATATACGGAAAAATAAAGTAATTTTTTCAACTGTAAATTTGTTTTATCATTTCCACTCCGCGAACTTTTCAATTAGCCTAATATGTCATATATTTGTTATAAATATATCTTCATTTATGATGCTATATTGGTGTACTATTATGATTAAAAGTTTTACTTTAAAAATTCGCGCGATTTACGTGTTGGTGCAACCATTTATGTTTTAAGTTGGTGTGACTGTCATTGACATCTGCCTGAAGCCCTACCAGAAGGCATCATTTCGTTTGTGAATGTAGAAATGATGAATTTTTGGCAATTTTTTAAAATTGATAAATTTATCTAAAACAAGAAATTTCTTATGCTGACGTTAAAAATGTTCAGGAAATGTTACACCGATGAAGCTATGCCAAAAAAAATGATTATAAGTGGTACAAGGATTTCCGTGATGGTAAATAAGCAGTTGAGGAATCTCGTTCCGAAAGGCCTGCCATGTCAACCAACCATGAAAACATTACCAAAATTAAGGATCTTGTACTGAACAATAGTCGACTAAATATTACAACGAATTATAATAAAGTGCTTCCCAATCCAAGGACGAGAGGATTTAACAGCTAAGGGCGGCCATATTTGATTTATCTAATTCTTGATATTTGCTGTAAGTTGTTTTCAGTAAGGTTTGCTATATTTTTTTCCTTTATTTGGGTTTTTCACCACTATCTAAAACTCAAAAAATATCAATCAAAATATCAAAAATAGGAGTAATTAAAAGTTTATGACAGAGCAAAACTAGTTTGTACCGACAGTGATACACAAAAAGAAATAAATCACATAAAAGACATTTTAATAAAAAACAATTACCCAAAAAATTTTATAGATAAATCGCTTAAAAATTTTGATACTTGACAGAACAGACAAGTTATTAATAACAATAATAATAACTCTCAAACAATTAACCTCACAATTCCTTATATCCGCGGTATTTCTGACACAATTAAAAGATTAGGAAATAAATACAACATAAGAACGACATTTAAAACAAAAAATACTCTTAGATCTCTATTAACAAAGACTAAACCAAACAATATACAACAAAATACCAAAAATGTGGTTTATAAAATTCCCTGCGAATGTGGCAAATTCTATATAGGTGAGACATCTAGACCGTTAGATGTTAGAGTAAAAGAGTCAACCAAACCTTCCTAGAAAGGGCAATTTTAATAAATCTAGAATTTGTCAACACGCATGGGAATCGGGTCATAAAATCAATTGGAATAATTCCAAAACGGTATTATATGAATCGGTAACAAAATACAGAAGATTAAAAGAAACCGCTATAATTAATTTAAATAAAAATAACTGTATTGCTATGCCTTCGGTAGATTTAAATTAAATATGGTTCCCGATTCTAAAGAATATAATTAAACACATTTAAATATTTGAATACAACAATCAGTGCAATAAACAATTACACAGTAAACATCAATATATATATATATATATATATATATATATATATATATATATATATATATATATATATATATATATATATATATATATATATATATATGGTGGAAATATCAGTTCAATATGAAGAAATCGCCAACAATGTACTTCAAACGGCTGCTTCAATAGCACCAGAGGAAAAATGTCTCAAACAAACAAAAATCTCCAGTGAGACGATTGATTTAATGAAGAAACGGTGAGCAATGAGAAATGCAGGTAGTCCTTTTGGCGGGGTCGAGTACACTGAGCTCTGCAAAACTATAAGAAAACGTATCAGAGAGGACACGCGCCGATTCAATATGCAGCTAGTGCAAAAAACCCTGGAAGAAAACAAAGGAATTAACAAAGCTAAACAGAAGCTGAGAAACAAAAGAACGCAAATATATGCTTTAAAGCGTGAGGATGGCACAGTGTGCAGGACGCGTACCCAAATGTTAGAGATTGTCAGAAGGTTTTATTCCCAGTTATATGAAGATCAGGGCCAGTCAGGGACAGCAATACTCCCGGAAGAACAATATATAATACCAGATATCCTAGTGGAGGAAGTAACAAATACTATAGAATTGATGAAGAACGGCAAGGCTCCAGGAAAGGATAGTGTAACTGTCGAAATGCTAAAAGCTGGTGGTCGGACGTTACATAAAACACTGGCAAAATTATACTCAAAATGCCTCAAAGAACAAAAAGTACCTGACTTATGGAAAAATGCAGAAGTGATCCTTTTACATAAAAAAGGAGCACAGGAAGATTTAAAGAACTACCGTCCAATAAGCCTCCTATCAGTGATGTACAAAGTTTTCACTAAGATAATTTCTAAAGGAATATTAAAAAAACTGAATGACGCACAACCAAGAGAACAAGCAGGATTCAGAAGTGGATTCAGTACAATGGATCACATCCAGGTTGTACAGCAGGTCATAGAAAGGCACAACGAATACACCATGCCACTGTGCTTGGCTTTTATCGACTACGAAAAAGCATTTGATTCCATCTCAAAGCATGCGATAATGGATGCACTGCTTAGCCAAGGTGTAGAGAGAGCCTATGTAAACCTATTAGAATCGATATATGATGGAGCTACAGCCACAATTCACCTTGATGATCTTGAAGTGGGAATTAATATAGAACGAGGTGTACGGCAGGGTGACGCAATATCGCCTATTCTTTTCTCGGCTGGCCTTGAAGAAGTATTCCGTAAACTGGATTGGGAACAGGATGGGGTAAAGATCAATGGTGCAAACTTAAACCATCTTAGATTTGCAGATGATATTATTCTCATTTCACAAGACCCAGAGGAGCTGCAAAGACGCATACAAGAACTGCAAAGGGCTGGCGAACCATTTGGCTTGAAAATAAACCTGAAAAAGAGTCAGGTTATGTTCAATAACTTCGCTCAGGACAGAAGAATTTCAGTTTTAGGAAGGGATTTAGAGATTGTGGACAGCTTTATATATCTTGGGCAGAGGATTTCCATGGAGGGAAATACCGCCCGGGAGGTGGAACGGCGTGTTAAATGTGGCTGACAGGCATTTGGTAGGCTCAACATAGTGTTTAAGAGCAGACTCCCACTTTGCCTGAAAAGAAAAGTATTCGATCAGTGCGTTCTACCCGTTATGACATACGGAAGTGAAACCTGGACACTCACATCGCAATCAATTCAAAAACTTCGGGTGGCATAGAGGGGAATGGAAAGATGTATGCTTGGCATTACAAGACGAGACAGAAAGTCCTGCGCATGGATCAGGGAACAAACAAAAGTCTGTGACATCATTGGAAGAGTAAAACAGTTGAAATGGAGATGGGCAGGCCATATAGCGAGGCGATGGGACGACAGATGGACCAAGGCAATCCTGGAGTGGATACCGCTTGATCGCAAACGTCCGCGAAGAAGACCGAAAGCACGATGGACTGATGACATCGTTAAGTATATCGGACCCGA
>JARFXV010001221.1:0-27500 GCA_031761425.1 Cosmopolites sordidus
GTTTTTTTTTTGTGAAAAATAGTCTTTTGGTGAAGGTAATATGTTATGCGGTTTACGTAAAGTTGCTGTTGTCCTATTGAACGGGTAAGTCCTGCTTATTTTTCGATATTATTGATTTAAATCCAGGAATAGGGTTGGCGTCCCTTCATCTTTATGTCATTTTGGCCAATATCAGTTTTTTTTAAACATTTGAAATGTGAGTGTCAACTATACGTAGCTGAATAATGATATTAATAAATCCTATATCCAATTTTTATCACAACATAGATTTTTTACAAAACTGTGGTGTTTATCCTAAGGGTGAAATTTGCATACCCGCAGCCTAGTATTTAATCTACTGCGCTTGTGCCATGCGTCGTCATCAAGCCTTATCCCTCAGTTATAAAATAAATTTGTCGAAAAATAATTGTTGGTGTATTTGTTCCGGTTTTATATATTTTTTTCTGTGAAAAAATAGGTTTTCGTTGAACGTAAAAGTGCATGTGGTTTGTGTAAAGTTGCTGTTGTCCTATTGAACCGGTAAGTCGTTCTTATTTTTCGATATTATTGATTAGATCCATGAATTGCGTTGGCGTCCTTTCACCTTGATGTCATTTTGGGCCATATTCTTTTTTCTTCAAGCATTTCAAATATTAGCGTCAAGTAAAAGTAAATGAAGAATGAAAATATTAAATCCTATATGTAAATTTTATCATTGCATAAAATATTTCTCATAAAATTGAGGAATTTGCCATAAGGGTAAAATTTGTATACCCTCGAACTATCTGTTTTGGCTTGCGCCGTTTGCCATCGTCCATTTCTTATAAAATTACATTGTCCCAGAAATGTTTGTTGTTGTATTTGTTCGGTTTTTTTTTTGTGAAAAATAGTCTTTTGGTGAAGGTAATATTTTATGCGGTTTACGTAAAGTTGCTGTTGTCCTATTGAACGGGTAAGTCCTGCTTATTTTTCGATATTATTGATTTAAATCCAGGAATAGGGTTGGCGTCCCTTCATCTTTATGTCATTTTGGCCAATATCAGTTTTTTTTAAACATTTGAAATCTGAGTGTCAACTATACGTAGCTGAATAATGATATTAATAAATCCTATATCCAATTTTTATCACAACATAGAAGATTTTTTACAAAACTGTGGTGTTTATCCTAAGGGTGAAATTTGCATACCCGCAGCCTACTATTTTATCTACTGCGCTTGTGCTGTGCATCGTCATCAAGCCTTAACCCTCAGTTATAAAATAAATTTGTCGAAAAATAAATGTTGGTGTATTCGTTCCGTTTTTATATACTCTCTTTTCTGTGAAAAATAGGTTTTCGTTTAACGTAAAAGTGCATGTGGTTTGTGTAAAGTTGCTGTTGTCCTGTTGAACCGGTAAATCCTTCTTATTTTTCGATATTATTGATTAGATCCATGAATTGGGTTGGCGTCCTTTCACCTTGATGTCATTTTGGGCGATATTCTTTTTTCTTCAAGCATTTCAAATATTAGCGTCAAGTAAAAGTAAATGAATAATGAAAATATTAAATCCTATATGTAATTTTTATCATTGCACAAAATATTTTTCATAAAATTGAGGAATTTACCATAAGGGTGAAATTGGTATACCCGCGAACTATCTGTTTTCGCTTGCGCCGTTTGCCATCGTCCATTTCTTATAAAATTACATCGTCCCAGAAACGTTTGTTGTTGTATATGTTCCGTTTTTTTTGTGAAAAATAGTCTTTTGGTGAAGGTAATATTTTATGCGGTTTGTGTAAAGTTGCAGTTGTCCTATTGAACGGGTAAGTCCTGCTTATTTTTCGATATTATTGATTTAAATCCAGAATAGGGTTGGCGTCCCTTCATCTTTATGTCATTTTTGCCAATATCAGTTTTTTTAAGCATTTGAAATGTGAGTGTCAAGTATATGTAGCTGAATAATAATATTAATAAATCCTATATGTAATTTTTATCACAACATAGATTTTTTGCAAAATTGTGGTGTTTATCCTAAGGGTGAAATTTGCATACCCGCAGCCTACTATTCCATCTACTGCGCTTGTGCTGTGCATCGTCATCAAGCCTTATCCCTCAGTTATAAAATAAATTTGTCGAAAAATAATTGTTGGTGTATTCGTTCCGCTTTTATATACTCTCTTCTCTGTGAAAAAATAGGTATTCGTTGAAGGTAAAAGTGCATGTGGTTTATGTAAAGTTGCTGTTGTCCTATTGAATGGGTAAGTTTTTTCCGATATTATTGATTATTTCCATGTGTGGTTGGCGTCCCTTAGGTCTTTACATCACCATTTTGGATAATATATTTTTCTTTGTATAGAGCGGACATGTGAATATATTAATGGATTTTTTTGGGCAAATTAGATAGTTCTTTTACTAGAAAATATATCTTTCTCTCCGTTTAAATCAGTTTTCTGAAAAATCAGATCCTATCCGTACCATTTATTTTGATAATTTGGTGAAATATATATTGTCGGAATCACTTTCCGATTGTTTCTTCTTCTTGTTCTTGTGGTGCTTCAGCCTGTTAGCTCTTCTGTATTATTAAAAATTATTTTAGGTGTTTAAATAGGTAAATATAAAAGTGAAAATGCATTTGTTTATTTGAAAAAAGTTGTTTAATATATAACTGAGAAAATATCGTTAATAAATAAATGTTAAAAATCTGTTAATAAATAAATATTAGATGTCAAAAAAATTACAATAAAAATCTGAAAGAAACTTTTTTTTTGGATAGACGTAGATTAATGACTTTTCTATATTCCAGGCTAATTTTATATGGAGATTATCAATGATTTTCTGGCTTTTTATAATCCGTGGTTTTCCACCTCTATCGTTTTCAACAAAATTCTTAGTCTTTTAGATTCCCTTGAGGAATAGCGTTAGCGTAAGATTTCAAGTCATACCAGCTGTGGCAATTTTATTTATCATTTTAATCGATAAACATTTTTCTTTTATTTTCATGACATTTTAGGCGTTGAAGGAATTGTTTTATTTTATTACATGTGATTTTTTCTTCTTTTGTGCAATTATTGAGCCAACATTTTTCACTTTTTTTAATACATCTGTTGTCTATTTATGTATTATAGATATCACTAAAACACTTTTACGTACATTTAACATGATTAATAAAGGATAAATACCACAAAATGGGTTCTCAAATATATATAAAAAATGTTAATTGAACTCTCGACTCTTCGGGGGTTGGACACAAGGCTCTATGGCTTCACTCGTTGGCCCTTAACTATTTTTCAGTACTGCTTCGCTGGTGGTATTCGACTCGAGTAATCGCGCCCGATGGATACTCTCTAAGCGAAATTGACGCCCCACTTTTCGTGTTTTCGTTTCGTCATCCTAATTGATGGTTCGTTAGCAAGTACTGATTCAACGCTAGTTAAGGTTTCTAATGGAGATTTTACTTTAAACTCGTTTTGTTCCGTTTTGGTTTCTTTGGTGGTGATATTGACTGTTTCTTTCTGTACCTTTTACTTTATAATAGCGGGCGTTTTTTCAGTTTTCTTGGATTGAATCTCATTTTTTTTTGGCTCTTGTCTTCTGTCTTCCGCTTTCTATATCTTTGCTTTATTTCCAGTTTTCGCCTTACTCATTTCGATGGCTGCGCTTTTTGCTGGTTTAACGTCAACCAGCAAACATCATTGTTCACTTCCAAGTTTTCATCTTTAGCTTTCACCTTTTCTTCCTATCCAAAATATAAATTATCTTTTAACTTGATGTATGCTATCCCTGGCTTCTTAGTTAAACTATGTTCAATGATGATAACGATGTTCTGGGCATTATCTTGTATAAGTAACACCTCCACCATTTCGTCTCCATCGTCAACCTTCAGAGAAACATCAGCCTTTGCCATGCTGGTAATCCTCTAAATTCATAAAGGGCCTGCTAAGATCCTACTACAGAGAGGTTTAACTCCTGGGTAACTTTCTCCTGCACCCCCTGGATCAATGATTGCTGTTATGGGCATCCCCTTTATTAATATTTCTTTAATGTATTTTCCAAAACCAATTTCTTGCAATATAGCCTTCTTTTCTGCAAGTCTAACAGACAACTTCTCTTCTGCCCCTGGGTGTATGTTCCTATGTCTTACAATATTTTGCTACATTTTTTGCACCTAAAGAACAAAGGTTTTCTATCTCCATTTCTATCTGGCTTTATTTCTAAAACGGATGAGCTTGCTGTGGTATTATCAAATCTTGGCTCTTCTGAGCCTGCCTGCTTTAGACTCAGAGGTATTGTATCAACCAGTAATAAGGCAATTAAGAAAGAGGAGCCAATATTTGATAGTACCTCAGCAAGCTCATCCAATATAGAAAGAAAGCCAGATAGAAATGGAGATGGAAAACCTTTGTGCTTTAGCTGCAAGTAATGTGGTCATGTAGCAAAATATTTTAAGACATAGAAACATACACCCAGGAGCAAACAAGAAGTTGTCTGTTAGGCTTGCAGAAAGGAAGGCTATATTGCAAGAAATTGGTTTTGGAAAATACATTAAAGAAATAATAAATGGAGTGGCTGTAACAGCAATCATTGATCCAGGGGGTGCAGGAGAAAGTTGCCCAGGAGTTAAATCTCTCTGTAGTAGGATCTGAGCAGCACGACAAAGGTTGTTTTTTTTAAGGTTGGCGATGTAGGCGAAATGCCGGAGTGACCTGGTGAATGGTGGTTGACCCTGATAATACCTAGAACATCGATATTATCATTGGGCGTAGCTGAAAAACCTAGGACTGGAAAAAAAAGATGTGAAAGCTGAAGATGAAAACTTAGAAGTGGATAATAGATGGCACTAATTTAACTGATGGAGCACAATAGTGGTATTTTGCGAGACAAACCCTCGTTCACTTTTCAGGATTTTGAAACTGCTTTTAGAAAAACCTTTTTAAAAGTGGAAGATTTACCCAGTAGGTGGAAAAGGTCGAATGAAAGATCAAAAGAAATGGAGAAGCTATTAATTAATATGTCCATGAAAAATTCAATCTCTGCAGTAAGTTGGACCTTAATTTTCAGGAAACTAAGGAGCAGTTGCTTATTGGATGGTATGATCGTAACTTATGCATATCATTGCTGTCCAAAAACCACAATGATTCTGACGAATTGCTGAGGGCTAGGCTTCCGTTTCCTGGCTCTTTCTGCTTTGTCATACTTTTCGACAGCAAAGATGTGCATAAGTTGCTATCATGCTACCCAATAAGCACCTGCTGCTTGTTTCCTGAAAATTAAGCAATAACTTACTGCACACTTATTAAATATTTCTCATGCAAATAATCTTTAATATCTTAGCCTTTTCTTTGAATTCTTTCATTCACCCTTTTCCATCTACTGGATAAATAAATCTTCCACTTTTAAAAAGGTTTTTCTAAAAACAGTTTCAAAATCCTGAAAGCAGTGGATGTGGTTTTGCTTTGCTAAATACCACCGTTGTGCTTCACCAGTTTAATTAGACCATGCTGTTTCTAAAACATAAGTATCCAGCCATTGATGTAGTGTTTTCATACTTACAAAGTTCAAAGTCAAAGTTCGCCTTCTTTAACTTTTCAGACACACATGTGTTTGTTGCCAACTATTCGTCCCCCTTTAAAGTCTTCTATCTTCACACCGACCCTCTTGAATCTGGTATCAACCAGATAAAGTTGCTTAATAGTCACTATTTTTCTTATTGGGTCTATGGCTTTCGATTTTCAATATATCGTTGTTTTACTATTTCACTTATCATGTCCCAAAACTGAATGTTATATGAATATAGATATCAAGTACATTTAACAGGTTTCTAAAAGGATAAATACTACAAAATGGGTTCTCAAATATATATAAAAGATGTTTATTGAACTCTCTACTTCTCACGGGTGGACAATGGCTTTACTCGTCGGCTCTTAACTCTTTCTCTCTACCGCTTCGCTGGTGGTCTTCGACTCGACTATTCTTGTATGACACAGACTATCTAAGCGACGTTGACTCCCAACATTTCGTGTCGTTTCCGTTTCCCTCATCCTAATTGATGGTTCTTCAGCAAGTACTGATTGACTCTAACTAGTTTTTGCACCACATCCATCCTTAAATTTTGCTTTTAATATTAATAAAGAATCAGAAAGTCCCACAACTACAGACATAAGTTCTTTCAACAATCCTTCATTTTCATAAAGTTTAATAGTTTGAACACTCAAATCTGAAATAATTGTGAGCCATTAAAACTATTTGACTTTTAATCACTTGCAAAAACTGTAAAAAACAATTAGCAGCATCCAGCTTTGAACGAGATATAAGAAGACGAGAATTGTAACATAGAATGTCGTTTTTAACTGTCAAACCTGTAATTTTCGAAGCTTGAGATTTTATCCTTTGTAATGCATTATATATACTTCAAATTCAGTATTCCGATATTTGGCTGCTATTTGAACAATTTCTTTAGTGTTCACAATGGTTCTGACGAATTGCTGAAAGCTAGGATAAAACTAGCTCTTTCTGCTTTATCAAACTTTTGGACAGCAAGGATGTGAATAAGTTGCGATCAAGCTATCCAAAAAGCAACTGCTGCTTAGTTTCCTGAGAATTAAGGAATAACTTACTGCAGACTTATTACTTATTTTTCATGGAAATACTCATTAATATATTTTTTGCTTTGGATTCTGTCATTCGTCCTTTTCCACTTGGCCATTGATGTAGTGTTTTCATACTTACAATTCCATTTAATCACGTCTTAGGTTCTTCCTTCGCATTTCCACTAAATCTGGATGTATTTTGAGTTAAATCTGATAGTACATGATAACCGTTCGACATTTCTGCTCTGTTTGCATCCATACTGGCTCGTTTGTTGATCACTATTTTTTTCAATGTTTATTGGAGATGTATTATCAATAATAGGTTAGGTCTACTATTCGTCACTTGTCAAAGTTCGTCTTCTTTAACTTTTTAGCCACACGTGTTCGTTGCCAACTATTCTTCCTTTTTTTTGTCTCGTTTTAAAGTCTGCTAACTTCACACTGACCCTTCTGAATCTGACATCAATTCTTTGAATATAAAACTACTGGAAGGAACATATGCATGCATATATATATATATATATATATATATATATATATATATATATATATATATATATATATATATATATATACAAGGTGATAGGTAAACATGCGGCAGAAATTAAAGGGGTTATTCCTTGACTTATTCTAAGAATATTTTGTTGTATGATGACTTTTGAAAAACCTCTTTGTTTCGAAGATACAGGGTGAACAAAAAATTTACGACATTAACAACATTTTATTATCAAAAAGTACATGTAAAGTTGCTCAATCTACAATAAATGTTCGAAATGATTTCCTCCAGCCTTGATACAAGCATTCAATCTTCTCGTCATTGACTGCCGAACTCTTTCAAAACAACAGGGTCGTTTCTAATTGAGTTACATTCAGCAATTATCCGATTTCATCCAAATTCTTCAATGGAGTAGCGTAAACTAATGACTTCAGATATCCCCAGAAGAAATAATCCAGGGGGTTTAAGTCCGGGGATCGACCATTGGCCCACTTCGACCAATCCAGCGATATCCGTATGTTGCCGTTAAAAAATCACGAGCAACCAAACTGAAATGTGGTGGTGCACCATCGTGCATAAACCACATTTCATGCCTTGTTGCCAATGGTACATCTTCCAGAAACTCAGGCAGCGTTGCTTCCACAAAGTTGCGATAGATCTCGCCAGTAAGTCTTTGTGATAGAAATACCGGTCCACTTAGTCACTTACAATTCCAACCCAAACATTCAACGAGAACTCTTGTTGAACTATCTTTGCATACCTCATGCGGATTTTCATCTCTCCACGCATGGTTATTATAAAAATTCCTTATTGCGTTTCTTGCAAAAGTGTCTTCATCGGTGAAAAGAATTTGTGTCAGGAATAGAGGGACGCGAATTAAAGAAGAATTTTCCAATCTGTCCAGTGACTCAGATTCAAAGTATTTGCAATTTTTCGCGTAGAACTACCTCTATCGCTATCATGTCCAGCACATTCTGTTCCAATTGTACCGTTCTTACAGTCAGTGATCTTCCTGACCCTTCAGTTTGTTTCAATGTGCCTGTTTCACGAAGACGTCGATGAACGTTTTCGAAGATTTTTCCGTCGGGGACATTACGGGCTGGAGATCGTTCACTGTACAATCGCCTAGCTTGTAATGAATTGCCATCAGCAAGTCCTTACATGAAGTGCATGTCAGTCATCTCGGCGTTTGTGTACATTATGATAGAGGACATCGCTCACTATTTAAGACCTGTCAAACAGCTAAACGTCACTCAATCTATGTAAACAAATGCGACCGATGAAATCCACTTACTAGATAAAACAGCCGTTCCAAGTGATCGAGATCGAAAAAAAAAAAATTTGTCCTTGATAAACTCATTGACGTACACCCTACTTTTATTTACATTAATGATTTCAACAAATATCGAATATGGTTGTCGCAAATCTTGTTCGCCCTGTATCTTCGAAACAAAGGGGTTTTTCAAAAATCATCATGGGACAAGGAATAACCCCTTGCATGTTTGCCGCATGTTTACCTAACACCCTGTATACAAGATGTTTATCGAACTCTCGACTTCCCACGGGGGGACATAGGACTTTATGGCTTTACTCGTTGGCTCTTAACTTTTTCTCTGTGCTGCTTTGCTGGTGGTCTTCCACTCTACTATTCTTGTTTGACGGGGATACCCTCTAAGCGGAGATGACTCCCCATTTTTCGTGTTGTTTTTGTTTCGTCATCCTAATTCATGGTTCTTTAGCAAGTACTGATTGACTATAACTAGTATTCTGGTATCTGACTGCTATTGGAGTAATTTCTTTATTGTCTTCAAATCCTGTCGTTTCTAAAAGAAAATAAAAGAGCTGATGAAAAATTAACATTTCCAGTGGTTGCATCAAAAATGTGCACAAAATCAATCCCAAGATCCAATCCACATTCTGATTCATAACATATCCCTTTCTTTCGTGTAGGTTTATTACGTTTGTTCGATTTATTGCTGAAAAGCTGTCTACGTTTTCATAGAATTCCACAGTTTGCGCTGTGATTTTTCGTCGGAATTATTTCGTCAGTTTTATCTTTTGTTTTTGGAAACTTGACTGATGACCGAGTAGTTGGTGAATTTTAATTTGTTTTAATTGATGGGATTGATGGGTGTACGTAATGTTGTTGGCTGGTGATCCTCTGCAATGAGGGTGCTTGGGGGCTTCATCGTTTCGTTCAATGACTCGTTACTTTGACTAGATGCGCATGGATAAAGTATATCAGCAACGTCAGCAAACGAACTAAATAGTGAATTGAGCTTTTCTTGAGGCACTGCATCTGTTAACCCTTTTCATCTAGGTAAAACTTTAAGTTTATAATTTTTTGTGTTACTTGTACATTGACACCGATCGCCACAATTTACGTGGTTGTCGAACGCATGTGGCACAATGTTGGGAAGACCTGCTTTAGTAGCTTGGGTATTGTTTTTATTTGTTTCTAAAATACAACTAAAGCAGTATTTGAAATACTTTACCATTTGCGTTGTTAATTTGAGAGCGTAAAAGCATTTGCTCAGTTTAGAAACATCATGATTTTTTAAGTAATGTCGGAATGATTGTGGCGTGTTCATATATATATATATATATATATATATATATATATATATATATATATATATATATATATATATATATATATATATATATATATATATATATATATATATATTTTTTTTTCCTTTATTTGTGTCCGTTTGGTTTTTTGTTTTTAAGCAGTGATTCTTTCTTTACATAAGAACAGGTATTTTTGATATTTTTTCAGTTTTAGATAGTGTCGAAAAACCCAAATAAAGGAAAAAAAAGCATGATTTTTATCGCTTCATTTTTCAATCTTACATCCTGCTGCTTCCTTACGTAATGTCGCTATTCTGCTTGAGTCATTCTCCCCAATCAATGTTTTAGTTTCACTTTAGCTGCAGTAAAATGGCGATTATTTAGAAAAAAATCCCTTGCCATATCAGCTTCTTTTTCTTCTTTGCCAAATCTTTACGATAATCATGTTAATTTTTTTAGTAGATGTTGAAGGTGTTTCAGAGTTATTATTATTCGTATACAACCTTCTTCAGTTAGATTCGCAGAGTGAACAGGGCTTACTTCTTGTTGCAAATCTACTTTTTCGGCAGTACCTGAAAAAAATATAATTAGTAGACACTATTTCTATTGGAATAAATTTTTCAGTTATCATTCCTGTTAAAATATCATATGAATTAGAACCTTTATTGTGCATTCAATAACTGCCACTTTAATTTCTCAAATGCCGCTGGTTGTTTTTCTTCCCATACATCATTGCTTACTTTCTTTAATATGTCTGTTAGAGGTCTGGCTATACTGGAATAACTTCTGATAAATTTTCGAAAAAACCAGTTAATCCCAAATAATGTCTGATTTCATGTTTATTCCTAGGGATTGGAAACTTCTTAATGGCATCTAACTGTAGTCATCCTGGTCTCAATCCTTCTCCTGACAACTCAAAACTTAAATAAGTCATTGAAGTCCACAATAACATTTATCCAGTTGGCTTTCCTTAAAGCCTGGAAAGCTAACAAAAGTCGGCGGCGCATATCTTCAAAATCTACAGCTCGGACCAATAGGTCGTCTGAATAGAATATCACAATGTTGGTTACGTAATGGTCCTAAAACTAAAGATATTAATTTGGAAAATTCAAAAGGAGCATTGGCAAGCCCAAAACATAACCTTTCAAATTCCACCATCTCATCTGGTGCAATAGAGACAGTTTTATGTTTTGAATGTTCACTTAGTTTAACCTGTAGATACCCTAACATTAATTCTAAAGCACAAAATAATTTACAACCAGATAATGTATCAAAACATTCATCGAAATTCGAAATAGGGAAATTTGTTTTTGTTGTTTGCTTATTCAGATGCCTGTGAAACTAATACGACAGCTGATGCATAAGGTGAAATAGTAAAATACAAAACTCATTAATTAAGCCTACAAGTACTCCAATGTCTGAATCCTTTAATCCATCACCCTTGTGTATCATCTGCATGGTAATTGGTAGTTTCTCCCTAACCCTTTATTTTGTATGTTCCATCCCTCACTTAGATCTTCCTCTGCTGGTTTTTCTTTATTATTATATCTGTCTCAATCATTGGTTATTGGCATTAGACTTATTTCCGTTGCTGATCGTACTGATATACAATGTATTTCTCTCCTTCCAACTTTCATTAACTCCATTGAGAAGCGGGCGGGCCTCTTTTACCTCGGGACAACCCAACTCTATTTCAGCAAATGGCATTTCTTCATCGTATCCAAAATGTAAATTTTCTTTCAACTTGATGTATGCTACCCCTAGTTTGTCGGTAAAACTACGTCCAATAATATTATCAATGTTCTGGGCATTATCAGGTACAACTAACGCGTCCACTATTTCGTTTACATCACAAGCATCAGTCTTTGTGATGCTGGTAATAGCTGGAAATCCTCCAAAACAACAAAGTGCCTGCTCAGACCCCACTACAGAGGTTTAACTCTTGGGCAACTTTCTCCTGCACTGTCCATACTGTACTCCCTGGATCAATGATTGCTGTTCTAGCTAATTAATATCGTTTATTAATATTTCTTTAATATATTTTCCAAAAGCAGTATATAGGTTGAGGTCTTCTTCTGATTGACAATTTGTCTTTACATATTTTGTTTCTTCCTGTACTATCTATTAACTGTAAGCTGGAAAAACGACTCTATTTTCTGGACAATTTCTTGCAATATGGCCTCCCTTTCTGCAAGCGTAACAGACAACTGGTCTGCTTCTGGGTGTGTGTTCCTCAGTCTTACAATATTTTGCACCATGAGCATATTTCTTCCAGCTAAAACACAAAGATTTTCCATTTCCATTTCTGTTTGGCTTTCTTTCTACTTTGGATGAGCTTGCTAAGAGACTATCAAATGTTGGTTTTTCTTTCTTAATTGCCTTAATACTGGTTGATACAATACCTCCGAGTCTGTCTAACCTGGCTAAAATGTTGTCATACTCTTGTATCACTTTGCAATTCGTTAGCATCATTGTGGTTTTTGGACAGCAAAAATGGGCATAGGTTGTGATTATACAATCCAATAAGCAACTGCTGCTTAGTTTCCTGAAAATTAAGCGCTAGCTTTTTATTAATTTTTTGTGGAAATATTCATTAGTATCTTCTCCTTTTCTTTTGATTCTTTCATTCATCCCTTTCCACCTACTTGCTAAAACTTCCACTTTGAAAAAGGATTTTCTAAAGCCAGTTTCAAAATCATGAAAATAGTGGACGTGTTTGTGCTTTGCTAAATAGCACTGTTGTGCTCCACTAGTTAAATCAGACCGCGCTGTTCCTAAAACATAAGTATCTGGCCTTTGACGTAGTGTTTTTATATGTACAATTTTGTGTAACGACATCTTAGGATCATCCTTTGCATCTCCACTGAATATAGGTAAATTTTTTGTTAAATCCGATAATACATGATAAGCGTTCGACGTTTCTACTCTATTTGTATCCATACCTTGATTGTTGATTTTTATTCTTTCAAACATCTCATCTCGCCGTTAATTTTCCGTAATAAACATTTGTAACATACGTTTAAGGGTGGCTTCGTATGGTGTAGGACCGGCTGGCAAGGGTGGAGAAATATCCCTTTGGGTGTCATCCAATTTTTCTCTATCGATTTTCGTTTGAGATGTCTTATCAATATTAGGTTAGATTACTGCGACACCTGTCAAAGCTCTTCTTCTTTAACTTTTCAGTTACAGGTGTTCGTTGCCAACTATTCTTCGCTTTAAAGTCTGGTAACTTCACACCGATGCTTCAGAATCTGGCATCAACCAGATAAAGTTATTTAATCGTCACTAGCTCACTTATTATTTTCCGAAACTGAATGTTATTATATTTATCCGTATGTGTACCTGTTTGTATGTATCCCTTTTGTCTATCTTTGTTATATAGAGATCACTCTAGACTTATCACGGGTGGGCACAGGGCTCTACGGCTTCGCTCGGCTGCTCCCAACTATTTCTCTGTACTATTTCGTTAGTGGTCCCCAACGGCAGTGCTCTTGCCCGATGGATACCCTCTAGGCGACGTCGACTCCCCACTTTTTGTGTCGTTTCCGTTTCTTCTTCCCAATTGATGGTTGTCTACCTGTATTAAAATTTAGGTATAGAAATAAAGATTATTTACATGCTCTTCTCTTTTGATTGCCATCTCTCTTTCAACAATCAAATTTTCCAAACAGCTTTCATTAGCAAGAAACTCGATTGCAGAACCAACATTTTTTTTTCATGACGTTTAAAAACTGTTGAATACATTACAGGAATTTCAGACTCTGATAAAATTTTATTCAATTGCGTGCTACTAATACCACTCTCACTAGCACTTAGTGCTAACAAGTGGTCTAAATTTATCAACTGTTTAAATCTATTAAAGTATATATTCCAGTATTCAAATCGTAACTTCAACTTATCGTTTACAATCTCTGAATTAACAGCGTGACTTGGTTTAGTTGATGAACTCGCTTCTGTCAATGAAGTATTTACTTGATATATTTTATCACAACTTCTGCATCTTAAATGTATTAGCCAATCCATTTCTTGACTGTGTTTAGGAAAGATAACACTCTGAAGAATGACACTACAAATAAACACTCAATGATTTAATGTCAACTATTCGACGTCGAATAACTTCGAAAAGACGAGAAGAGAAAATCAGTTTTTTTTATTATGAAACTTTTATATCGTGTATATAACCTCACATTTTGAATTATATGGTTATTTAATCTATTAATTACCTATTGTATCCAATGTTGGAATACATTTTCATTTCATTTTTAGGTTTATTACTTTGTATAACATTATTTTTCCACTTAGCAACATTTTTCTTACAGAATTTACCTTTGTATATGATGGCGAAGGTATATGAAGGCGAAGATGTACGCAATTTGTGTAAAGTTGCTGTTGTGGTATTGAATGGGTAAGTCCCCTGTGTTTTCCGATATTATTAATTTTTTCCATGAATGCGGTTGGCTTTCCTATAGCTTTTATGCCGCCATTTTCGATAAGATATTTTTTGTATAGGGTATGTGAATATATTAATGGTATTTTTTTTGCAAATTAGATAGACCTTTTACTAGAAAATATTTTTTTTCTTCGTTTAAACCAGTTTTTCGAAAAATCATATTCTATCCGTATATGCGTTTTATGATTTGTTGGACTATTTATTGCCGGGATCACTTTGATTGTTTCTTCTTCTTGTTTCTGTGGTGATTCAGCCGGTCAGTGAGTTTCAGTGACCGAAAATCGGCGAATTTTATTTTTTGACATTTTTCGGAATTTCAAATTCCACGATCTCGAAAGCTGGATGTGTTAACGAAGTTTTGCAGTCAGATTCAGAGAGTACGTGTTTCGGAGCACCTATCATCTTAAAATCAGCGATTTTTATTCTTTGGATTTTTTTAGGTTTTTCGATTTTTCAAATGCCCTTATCTTAGAAACTAGATGTTTTATCGAAGTTTTGCAACTAGATTCGGAAAGTACGCGTTTCGGAGCACCAAATATCCTGAAATCAGCGATATTTATTTTTTGTCATTTGTCGAAAAATTTTACGCCCCCCCCCCCCTTTTGAAAATTTGCAAAAAATGAAAACTGATCCTATGGTGATGAAACTGAACTACCTGATAGATAATTTTACGTAGAATCGACCGGTGAAAAGCACACATCGTTATCTTTAATAGTTTTTAAAATACTCGCGAAAAATGTTTATCGTTTTGGATTTTTTGACTTTTTCGAATTTTCAAAAGCTCATATCTCGGAAACTAGACGTTTTATCGAAGTTTTGCGGCCAGATTTGGAAAATACGCGTTTCGGAGCACCAAATATCCAGAAATCAGCGATATTTATTTTTTGTCAGTCGAAAAATTTTACGCCACCCCCCTGTGAAAATTTCAAAAAATGAAAAGTGGTCCTACGGTGATGAAACTGTACCACCTGATAGCAAATTTTACGTAGAATCGACCGGTGAAAAGCACACATCGCTATCTCTAATAGTTTTTGAAATATTCGCGAAAAATGTTTATCGTTTTGGATTTTTTGACTTTTTCGAATTTTCAAATGCTCATATCTCGGAAAGTAAAGGTTTTATCGAGGTTTTGCGGCCAGATTCGGAAAGTACGCGTTTCGGAGCACCAAATATCCCGAAATCAGCGATATTTATTTTTTGTCATTTATCGCATAATTTTACGCCACCCCCCCTGTGAAAATTTCCAAAAGATGAAAAGTGGTCCTACGGTGATGAAACTGAACCACCTGATAGATAATTTTACGTAGAATCGACCGGTGAAAAGCACACATCACTATCTCTACTAGTTTTTGAAATATTCGCGAAAAATGTTTATCGTTTTGGATTTTTTGACTTTTTCGAATTTTCAAAAGCTCATATCTCGGAAACTAGACGTTTTATCGAAGTTTTGCGGCCAGATTCGGAAAGTACGCGTTTTGGAGCACCAAATATCCCGAAATCAGTGATATTTATTTTTTGTCATTTGTCGAAAAATTTTTTTTTATATTTAGCATATTTTTTTATCTTGGGTTAGATCTTAATTCTTATCTTTGGTTAGATTAAATTTTTTTTTTATTTTTAGCATATTTTTTTACCTTGGGTTAGATCATAATTTTTAACTTGGGTTAGATCCTAATTCTTATCTTTGGTTAGATTGATTTTTTTTTTTTATATATTCAGCATATTTTTTTACCTTGGGTTAGATCATAATTTTTACCTTGGGTTAGATCTTAATTCTTATCTTTGGTTAGATTAAATTTTTTTTTTATATTTAGCATATTTTTTTAGCTTGGGTTAGATCATAATTTTTACCTTGGGTTAGATCTTAATTTTTATCTTTGGTTAGATTTAATTTTTTTATATTTAGCATATTTTTTTATCTTGGGTTAGATCTTAATTTTTATCTTGGGGTAGATCTTAATTTTTATTTTTGGGTAGATTAATTTTTTTTTTATATTTGGCTTATTATTTTATCTTGGATTAGATCATAATTTTTATCTTTGGTTAGATTAAATTTTTTTTAATATTTAGCATATTTTTTACCTTGAGTTAGATCATAATTTTTACCATGGGTTAGATCTTAATTCTTATCTTTGGTTAGATTAATTTTTTTTTTTATATTTAGCATATTTTTTTATATTTACCTTTGGTTAGATCATAATTTTTACCTTGGGTTAGATCTTAATTCTTATCTTTGGTTAGATTAATTTTTTTTTTTTTTATATTTAGCATATTTTTTTACCTTGGGTTAGATCATAATTTTTACCTTGGGTTAGATCTTAATTCTTATCTTTGGTTAGATTAAATTTTTTTTTTTATATTTAGCATATTTTTTTACCTTGGATTAGATCATAATTTTTACCTTGGGTTAGATCTTAATTCTTATCTTTGGTTAGATTAATTTTTTTTTTTATATTTAGCATATTTTTTTACCTTGGGTTAGATCATAATTTTTACCTTGGGTTAGATCTTAATTCTTATCTTTGGTTAGATTAAATTTTTTTTTTTTATATTTAGCATATTTTTTTACCTTGGGTTAGATCATAATTTTTACCTTGGGTTAGATCTTAATTCTTATCTTTGGTTATATTAAATTTTTTTTTTTATATTTAGCATATTTTTTCACCTTGGGTTAGATCATAATTTTTACCTTGGGTTAGATCTTAATTCTTATCTTTGGTTAGATTAAATTTTTTTTTTTTATATTTAGCATATTTTTTTACCTTGGGTTAGATCATAATTTTTACCTTGGGTTAGATCTTAATTTTTATCTTTGGTTATATTAAATTTTTTTTTTTATTTAGCATATTTTTTTACCTTGGGTTAGATCATAATTTTTATCTTGGGTTAGATCTTAATTCTTATCTTTGGTTAGATTAATTTTTTTTTTTTTTTATATTTAGCATATTTTTTTACCTTGGGTTAGATCATAATTTTTACCTTGGGTTAGATCTTAATTTTTATCTTTGGTTATATTAAATTTTTTTTTTTTTATATTTAGCATATTTTTTTACCTTGGGTTAGATCATAATTTTTATCTTGGGTTAGATCTTAATTCTTATCTTTGGTTAGATTAATTTTTTTTTTTTTTTATATTTAGCATATTTTTTTACCTTGGGTTAGATCATAATTTTTACCTTGGGTTAGATCTTAATTCTTATCTTTGGTTAGATTAAATTTTTTTTTTTTTATATTTAGCATATTTTTTTATCTTGGGTTAGATCATAATTTTTATCTTGGGTTAGATCTTAATTTTTATCTTTGGTTATATTAAATTTTTTTTTTTTATATTTAGCATATTTTTTTACCTCGGGTTATATCATAATTTTTACCTTAGGTTAGATCTTAATTCTTATCTTTGGTTATATTAAATTTTTTTTTTATATTTAGCATATTTTTTTACCTTGGGTTAGATCATAATTTTTACCTTGGGTTAGATCTTAATTCTTATCTTTGGTTAGATTAATTTTTTTTTTTTTTATATTTAGCATATTTTTTTAACTTGGGTTAGATCTTAATTCTTATCTTTGGTTAGATTAAATTTTTTTTTTTATATTTAGCATATTTTTTTACCTTGGGTTAGATCATAATTTTTACCTTGGGTTAGATCTTAATTTTTATCTTTGGTTATATTAATTTTTTTTTTTTTATATTTAGCATATTTTTTTACCTTGGGTTAGATCATAATTTTTACCTTGGGTTAGATCTTAATTCTTATCTTTGATTATATTATTTTTTTTTTTTTTTTTATATTTAGCATATTTTTTTACCTTGGGTTAGATCATAATTTTTACCTTGGGTTAGATCTTAATTCTTATCTTTGGTTAGATTAAATTTTTTTTTTTTTATATTTAGCATATTTTTTTACCTTGGGTTAGATCATAATTTTTACCTTGGGTTAGATCTTAATTTTTATCTTTGGTTATATTAAATTTTTTTTTTTTATATTTAGCATATTTTTTTACCTTGGGTTAGATCATAATTTTTATCTTGGGTTAGATCTTAATTCTTATCTTTGGTTAGATTAAATTTTTTTATTTATATTTAGCATATTTTTTTACCTTGGGTTAGATCATAATTTTTACCTTGGGTTAGATCTTAATTTTTATCTTTGGTTATATTAAATTTTTTTTTTATATTTAGCATATTTTTTTATCTTGGGTTAGATCATAGTTTTTACCTTGGGTTAGATCCTAATTGTTATCTTTGGTTAGATTAAATTTTTTTATTTATATTTAGCATATTTTTTTACCTTGGGTTAGATCATAATTTTTACCTTGGGTTAGATCTTAATTTTTATCTTTGGTTATATTAAATTTTTTTTTTATATTTAGCATATTTTTTTATCTTGGGTTAGATCATAGTTTTTACCTTGGGTTAGATCTTAATTCTTATCTTTGGTTAGATTAATTTTTTTTTATTTATATTTAGCATATTTTTTACCTTGGGTTAGATCTTAATTCTTATCTTTGGTTAGATTAAATTTTTTTTTTATATTTAGCATATTTTTTTAACTTGGGTTAGATCATAATTTTTACCTTGGTTTAGATCTTAATTCTTATCTTTGGTTATATTACATTTTTTTTTTTTTATATTTAGCATATTTTTTTACCTTGGGTTAGATCCTAATTTTTACTTTGGGTTAGATCTTAATTGTTATCTTTGGTTAGATTAATTTTTTTTTTTATATTTAGCATATTTTTTTATCTTGGGTTAGATCATAATTTTTACCTTGGGTTAGATCTTAATTTTTATCTTTGGTTATATTAATTTTTTTTTTTTTAATTTAGCATATTTTTTTACCTTGGGTTAGATCATAATTTTTACCTTGGGTTAGATCTTAATTCTTATCTTTGGTTAGATTAATTTTTTTTTTTTTTTTATATTTAGCATATTTTTTTACCTTGGGTTAGATCATAATTTTTACCTTGGGTTAGATCTTAATTCTTATCTTTGGTTAGATTAAATTTTTTTTTTTATATTTAGCATATTTTTTTACCTTGGGTTAGATCATAATTTTTGCCTTGGGTTAGATCTTAATTTTTATCTTTGGTTATATTAAATTTTTTTTTTTTATATTTAGCATATTTTTTTACCTTGGGTTAGATCATGATTTTTAACTTGGGTTAGATCTTAATTCTTATCTTTGGTTAGATTAATTTTTTTTTTTTTATATTTAGCATATTTTTTTACCTTGGGTTAGATCATAATTTTTATCTTGGGTTAGATCTTAATTTTTATCTTTGGTTATATTAATTTTTTTTTTTTTATATTTAGCATATTTTTTTATCTTGGGTTAGATCATAATTTTTACCTTGGGTTAGATCTTAATTCTTATCTTTGGTTAGATTAATTTTTTTTTTTTTATATTTAGCATATTTTTTTATCTTGGGTTAGATCATAATTTTTACCTTGGGTTAGATCTTAATTCTTATCTTTGGTTAGATTAAATTTTTTTTTTATATTTAGCATATTTTTTTACCTTGGGTTAGATCATAATTTTTACCTTGGGTTAGATCTTAATTCTTATCTTTGGTTAGATTAAATTTTTTTTTTTATATTTAGCATATTTTTTTACCTTGGGTTAGATCATAATTTTTACCTTGGGTTAGATGTTAATTCTTATCTTTGGTTAGATTAAATTTTTTTTTTTATATTTAGCATATTTTTTTATCTTGGGTTAGATCATAATTTTTATCTTGGGTTAGATCTTAATTTTTATCTTTGGTTATATTAAATTTTTTTTTTTTATATTTAGCATATTTTTTTACCTTGGGTTAGATCATAATTTTTACCTTGGGTTAGATCTTAATTCTTATCTTTGGTTAGATTAATTTTTTTTTTTTTATATTTAGCATATTTTTTTACCTTGGGTTAGATCATAATTTTTACCTTGGGTTAGATCTTAATTCTTATCTTTGGTTAGATTAAATTTTTTTTTTTATATTTAGCATATTTTTTTACCTTGGGTTAGATCATAATTTTTACCTTGGGTTAGATCTTAATTTTTATCTTTGGTTATATTAAATTTTTTTTTTTTATATGTAGCATATTTTTTTACCTTGGGTTAGATCATAATTTTTACCTTGGGTTAGATCTTAATTCTTATCTTTGGTTATATTAATTTTTTTTTTTTTAAATTTAGCATATTTTTTTACCTTGGGTTAGATCATAATTTTTACCTTGGGTTAGATCTTAATTCTTATCTTTGGTTAGATTAATTTTTTTTTTTTTTTATATTTAGCATATTTTTTTACCTTTGGTTAGATCATAATTTTTACCTTGGGTTAGATCTTAATTCTTATCTTTGGTTAGATTAAATTTTTTTTTTTTATATTTAGCATATTTTTTTACCTTGGGTTAGATCATAATTTTTACCTTGGGTTAGATCTTAATTTTTATCTTTGGTTATATTAAATTTTTTTTTTTTTATATGTAGCATATTTTTTTACCTTGGGTTAGATCATAATTTTTACCTTGGGTTAGATCTTAATTCTTATCTTTGGTTATATTAATTTTTTTTTTTTTTTTTATATTTAGCATATTTTTTACCTTGGGTTAGATCATAATTTTTACCTTGGGTTAGATCTTAATTCTTATCTTTGGTTAGATTAAATTTTTTTTTTATATTTAGCATATTTTTTTACCTTGGGTTAGATCAAAATTTTTACCTTGGGTTAGATCTTAATATTTATCTTTGGTTATATTAAATTTTTTTTTTTATATTTAGCATATTTTTTTACCTTGGGTTAGATCATAATTTTTACCTTGGGTTAGATCTTAATTCTTATCTTTGGTTAGATTAAATTTTTTTTTTTTTTATATTTAGCATATTTTTTTAACTTGGGTTAGATCATAATTTTTACCTTGGGTTAGATCTTAATTCTTATCTTTGGTTATATTAAATTTTTTTTATTTTATATTTAGCATATTTTTTTACCTTGGGTTAGATCATAATTTTTACCTTGGGTTTGATCTTAATTCTTATCTTTGGTTAGATTAAATTTTTTTTTTTTAATTTAGCATATTTTTTTACCTTGGGTTAGATCATAATTTTTACCTTGGGTTAGATCTTAATTTTTATCTTTGGTTATATTAAATTTTTTTTTTTTTATATTTAGCATATTTTTTTATCTTGGGTTGGATCATAATTTTTACCTTGGGTTAGATCTTAATTCTTATCTTTGGTTATATTAATTTTTTTTTTTTTATATTTAGCATATTTTTTTACCTTGGGTTAGATCTTAATTCTTATCTTTGGTTAGATTAATTTTTTTTTTTTTTATATTTAGAATATTTTTTTACCTTGGGTTAGAACAATATTTTTATCTTGGGTTAGATCTTAATTTTTATCTTTGGTTATATTAAATTTTTTTTTTTTTATATTTAGCATATTTTTTTACCTTGGGTTAGATCATAATTTTTACCTTGGGTTAGATCTTAATTCTTATCTTTGGTTAGATTAAATTTTTTTTTTTTATATTTAGCATATTTTTTTACCTTGGGTTAGATCATAATTTTTACCTTGGGTTAGATCTTAATTCTTATCTTTGGTTATATTAAATTTTTTTTATTTTATATTTAGCATATTTTTTACTTTGCGTTAGATCATAATTTTTACCTTGGGTTAGATCTTAATTCTTATCTTTGGTTAGATTAAATTTTTTTTTTTTTAAATTTAGCATATTTTTTTACCTTGGGTTAGATCATAATTTTTACCTTGGGTTAGATCTTAATTTTTATCATTGGTTATATTAAATTTTTTTTTTTTTAAATTTAGCATATTTTTTTACCTTGGGTTAGATCATAATTTTTACTTTGGGTTAGATCTTAATTTTTATCTTTGGTTATATTAAATTTTTTTTTTTTATATATAGCATATTTTTTTACCTTGGGTTAGATCATAATTTTTACCTTGGGTTAGATCTTAATTCTTATCTTTGGTTAGATTAAATTTTTTTTTTATATTTAGCATATTTTTTTACCTAGGGTTAGATCATAATTTTTACCTTGGGTTAGATCTTAATTCTTATCTTTGGTTAGATTAAATTTTTTTTTTTTATATTTAGCATATTTTTTTACCTTGGGTTAGATCATAGTTTTTACCTTGGGTTAGATCTTAATTCTTATCTTTGGTTAGATTAAATTTTTTTTTTATATTTAGCATATTTTTTTACCTAGGGTTAGATCATAATTTTTACCTTGGGTTAGATCTTAATTCTTATCTTTGGTTAGATTAAATTTTTTTTTTTTTATATTTAGCATATTTTTTTACCTTGGGTTAGATCATAATTTTTAGCTTGGGTTAGATCTTAATTCTAATCTTTGGTTAGATTAATTTTTTTTTTTTTATATTTAGCATTTTTTTTTATCTTGGGTTAGATCATATTTTTACCTTGGGTTAGATCTTAATTCTTATCTTTGGTTAGATTAAATTTTTTTTTTTTATATTTAGCATATTTTTTTACCTTGGGTTAGATCATAATTTTTACCTTGGGTTAGATCTTAATTTTTATCTTTGGTTATATTAAATTTTTTTTTTTTTATATGTAGCATATTTTTTTACATTGGGTTAGATCATAATTTTTACCTTGGGTTAGATCTTAATTCTTATCTTTGGTTATATTAATTTTTTTTTTTTTTTATATTTAGCATATTTTTTATCTTGGGTTAGATCATAATTTTTACCTTTGGTTAGATCTTAATTCTTATCTTTGGTTAGATTAATTTTTTTTTTTATATTTAGCATATTTTTTTACCTTGGGTTAGATCATAATTTTTACCTTGGGTTAGATCTTAATTCTTATCTTTGGTTAGATTAATTTTTTTTTTTATATTTAGCATATTTTTTTAACTTGGGTTAGATCATAATTTTTACCTTGGGTTAGATGTTAATTCTTATCTTTGGTTAGATTAAATTTTTTTTTTTTATATTTAGCATATTTTTTTATCTTGGGTTAGATCATAATTTTTATCTTGGGTTAGATCTTAATTTTTATCTTTGGTTATATTAAATTTTTTTTTTTATATTTAGCATATTTTTTTACCTTGGGTTAGATCATAATTTTTACCTTGGGTTAGATCTTAATTCTTATCTTTTCTTAGATTAATTTTTTTTTTTTTATATTTAGCATATTTTTTTACCTTGGGTTAGATCATAATTTTTACCTTGGGTTAGATCTTAATTCTTATCTTTGGTTAGATTAAATTTTTTTTTTATATTTAGCCTATTTTTTTACCTTGGGTTAGATCATAATTTTTACCTTGGGTTAGATCTTAATTTTTATCTTTGGTTATATTAAATTTTTTTTTTTTTTATATGTAGCATATTTTTTTAACTTGGGTTAGATCATAATTTTTACCTTGGGTTAGATCTTAATTCTTATCTTTGGTTATATTAATTTTTTTTTTTAAATTTAGCATATTTTTTTACCTTGGGTTAGATCATAATTTTTACCTTGGGTTAGATCTTAATTCTTATCTTTGGTTAGATTAATTTTTTTTTTTTTTATATTTAGCATATTTTTTTACCTTTGGTTAGATCATAATTTTTACCTTGGGTTAGATCTTAATTCTTATCTTTGGTTAGATTAAATTTTTTTTTTTATATTTAGCATATTTTTTTACCTTGGGTTAGATCATAATTTTTACCTTGGGTTAGATCTTAATTTTTATCTTTGGTTATATTAAATTTTTTTTTTTTTATATGTAGCATATTTTTTTACCTTGGGTTAGATCATAATTTTTACCTTGGGTTAGATCTTAATTCTTATCTTTGGTTATATTAATTTTTTTTTTTTTTTTATATTTAGCATATTTTTTTACCTTGGGTTAGATCATAATTTTTACCTTGGGTTAGATCTTAATTCTTATCTTTGGTTAGATTAATTTTTTTTTTTTTTTATATTTAGCATATTTTTTTAACTTGGGTTAGATCAAAATTTTTACCTTGGGTTAGATCTTAATTTTTATCTTTGGTTAGATTAAATTTTTTTTTTTTTATATTTAGCATATTTTTTTAACTTGGGTTAGATCATAATTTTTACCTTGGGTTAGATCTTAATTCTTATCTTTGGTTATATTAAATTTTTTTTATTTTATATTTAGCATATTTTTTTACCTTGGGTTAGATCATAATTTTTACCTTGGGTTAAATCTTAATTCTTATCTTTGGTTAGATTAAATTTTTTTTTTTTTAAATTTAGCATATTTTTTTACCTTGGGTTAGCTCATAATTTTTACCTTGGGTTAGATCTTAATTTTTATCTTTGGTTATATTAAATTTTTTTTTTTTTATATTTAGCATATTTTTTTATCTTGGGTTAGATCATAATTTTTACCTTGGGTTAGATCTTAATTCTTATCTTTGGTTATATTAATTTTTTTTTTTTTTTATATTTAGCATATTTTTTTACCTTGGGTTAGATCTTAATTCTTATCTTTGGTTAGATTAATTTTTTTTTTTATATTTAGAATATTTTTTTACCTCGGGTTAGAACAATATTTTTATCTTGGGTTAGATCTTAATTTTTATCTTTGGTTATATTAAATTTTTTTTTTTTTATATTTAGCATATTTTTTTACCTTGGGTTAGATCATAATTTTTACCTTGGGTTAGATCTTAATTCTTATCTTTGGTTAGATTAAATTTTTTTTTTTATATTTAGCATATTTTTTTACCTTGGGTTAGATCATAATTTTTACCTTGGGTTAGATGTTAATTCTTATCTTTGGTTAGATTAAATTTTTTTTTTTATATTTAGCATATTTTTTTATCTTGGGTTAGATCATAATTTTTATCTTGGGTTAGATCTTAATTTTTATCTTTGGTTATATTAAATTTTTTTTTTTTATATTTAGCATATTTTTTTACCTTGGGTTGGATCATAATTTTTACCTTGGGTTAGATCTTAATTCTTATCTTTGGTTAGATTAATTTTTTTTTTTTATATTTAGCATATTTTTTTACCTTGGGTTAGATCATAATTTTTACCTTGGGTTAGATCTTAATTCTTATCTTTGGTTAGATTAAATTTTTTTTTTTATATTTAGCCAATTTTTTTACTTTGGGTTAGATCATAATTTTTACCTTGGGTTAGATCTTAATTTTTATCTTTGGTTATATTAAATTTTTTTTTTTTTTATATGTAGCATATTTTTTTATCTTGGGTTAGATCATAATTTTTACCTTGGGTTAGATCTTAATTCTTATCTTTGGTTAGATTAATTTTTTTTTTTTTTATATTTAGCATATTTTTTTACCTTGGGTTAGATCAAAATTTTTACCTTGTGTTAGATCTTAATTTTTATCTTTGGTTATATTAAATTTTTTTTTTTTATATTTAGCATAGTTTTTTATCTTGGGTTAGATCATAATTTTTACCTTGGGTTAGATCTTAATTCTTATCTTTGGTTAGATTAAATTTTTTTTTTTTATATTTAGCATATTTTTTTAACTTGGGTTAGATCATAATTTTTACCTTGGGTTAGATCTTAATTCTTATCTTTGGTTATATTAAATTTTTTTTATTTTATATTTAGCATATTTTTTTACCTTGGGTTAGATCATAATTTTTACCTTGGGTTAAATCTTAATTCTTATCTTTGGTTAGATTAAATTTTTTTTTTTTTAAATTTAGCATATTTTTTTACCTTGGGTTAGCTCATAATTTTTACCTTGGGTTAGATCTTAATTTTTATCTTTGGTTATATTAAATTTTTTTTTTTTTTATATTTAGCATATTTTTTTATCTTGGGTTAGATCATAATTTTTACCTTGGGTTAGATCTTAATTCTTATCTTTGGTTATATTAATTTTTTTTTTTTAAATTTAGCATATTTTTTTACCTTGGGTTAGATCATAATTTTTACCTTGGGTTAGATCTTAATTCTTATCTTTGGTTAGATTAATTTTTTTTTTTTTTATATTTAGCATATTTTTTTACCTTTGGTTAGATCATAATTTTTACCTTGGGTTAGATCTTAATTCTTATCTTTGGTTAGATTAAATTTTTTTTTTTATATTTAGCATATTTTTTTACCTTGGGTTAGCTCATAATTTTTACCTTGGGTTAGATCTTAATTTTTATCTTTGGTTATATTAAATTTTTTTTTTTTATATGTAGCATATTTTTTTACCTTGGGTTAGATCATAATTTTTACCTTGGGTTAGATCTTAATTCTTATCTTTGGTTATATTAATTTTTTTTTTTTTTATATTTAGCATATTTTTTTACCTTGGGTTAGATCATAATTTTTACCTTGGGTTAGATCTTAATTCTTATCTTTGGTTAGATTAAATTTTTTTTTTTTTATATTTAGCATATTTTTTTATCTTGGGTTAGATCAAAATTTTTACCTTGGGTTAGATCTTAATTTTTATCTTTGGTTATATTAAATTTTTTTTTTTTATATTTAGCATATTTTTTTACCTTGGGTTAGATCATAATTTTTACCTTGGGTTAGATCTTAATTCTTATCTTTGGTTAGATTAAATTTTTTTTTTTTATATTTAGCATATTTTTTTAACTTGGGTTAGATCATAATTTTTACCTTGGGTTAGATCTTAATTCTTATCTTTGGTTATATTAAATTTTTTTTATTTTATATTTAGCATATTTTTTTACCTTGGGTTAGATCATAATTTTTACCTTGGGTTAAATCTTAATTCTTATCTTTGGTTAGATTAAATTTTTTTTTTTTTAAATTTAGCATATTTTTTTACCTTGGGTTAGCTCATAATTTTTAACTTGGGTTAGATCTTAATTTTTATCTTTGGTTATATTAAATTTTTTTTTTTATATTTAGCATATTTTTTTACCTTGGGTTAGATCATAATTTTTAGCTTGGGTTAGATCTTAATTCTTATCTTTGGTTAGATTAAATTTTTTTTTTTTATATTTAGCATATTTTTTTATCTTGGGTTAGATCATAATTTTTATCTTGGGTTAGATCTTAATTTTTATCTTTGGTTATATTAAATTTTTTTTTTTTATATTTAGCATATTTTTTTACCTTGGGTTAGATCATAATTTTTACCTTGGGTTAGATCTTAATTCTTATCTTTGGTTAGATTAATTTTTTTTTTTTTTGTATTTAGCATATTTTTTTACCTTGGGTTAGATCATAATTTTTACCTTGGGTTAGATCTTAATTCTTATCTTTGGTTAGATTAATTTTTTTTTTTTTTTATATTTAGCATATTTTTTTACCTTGGGTTAGATCATAATTTTTACCTTGGGTTAGATCTTAATTCTTATCTTTGGTTAGATTAAATTTTTTTTTTTTATATTTAGCATATTTTTTTATCTTGGGTTAGATCATAATTTTTATCTTGGGTTAGATCTTAATTTTTATCTTTGGTTATATTAAATTTTTTTTTTTTATATTTAGCATAT